>JACCGJ010000307.1:11288-95168 GCA_013407085.1 Atriophallophorus winterbourni | reverse complement strand
CGGTCAAGAGCAAGTTCTTCCCAGCTTGCGGGGTCAATGTCAAAAGCTTTCATATCTCTTTTGCAAACATCTTTGTACCGCAAGTGCGGTCTGCCCAATGGTCGACTTCCTAATTGCAACTCACCGTAGAGTAGATCTTTCGGAATACGACCATTTTCCATTCTATAGACATGACCAAGCCACCGCAGGCGGCGCTGACGCAATATGGTGAACATGCTCTGTAGATCAGCTTTTGAAAGCACTTCAGCGTTAGTTACTCTGTCCATCCACGAGGTCGGCGGCTCTCCATGCACTGCAGGTAGTAATGTGTTACACAAATCGCAAACAATACACCACTGGTTTTTAGATTTCAAAGATCTTTATGTGAAAGCCAAACTGTAATCATGTGAGCGTGATAAGCGTATAAATTTGGAGTCACGTCACCTGAAACGATTTTCAGAGAGTAGTAAAAAATATGTTTTAACTTTCTCGATGGTGAATCAGTATTGGAGGGATTTGGTGCAATTTATCACTGTGAGGTTAGTTATTTACGTGTGCGACTTGGTTTATTTATATCTGGAACACCTGAGAGTAAATGAGCCTAAACCAATTACCAAGGTCATCAAACGTAGTCACGCGATCTCAATGACTGGTGAACAACAAGCATGATGTACCTGTGGTTCGATAATTTACAGTGCAGTAGTCATTTAAGTGATCAGTCAATAACATACTGGGGAAGTGCTGTAGTTTGGATATAACGGAGCATAGAAAAAGTTAAAAGTGGAAAACCCCTGTTATACTTGTATGCCACTGTTGCGTAGGTTTCTCACAAAAAACCACGATGATCAAATACATAATCACAAAGTGATTATGTATTACTTAACTAATCTTACTGTCTCCACCTGATGACGGCAAACACGCAGAAACCGGTAGTGGTGTGTAAGGGATTGGGATGTGAGCACCACAATATATTAGAAAAAACCCTGTTTCACCAAATTTCGATTATACACACAGATGCATTCTGCTTTGCTATTTATAAAAGCGCTTGCCAATGACTAGATCTGTGGAATACAACCAATTAATTCCGCATTATGAAAGCAGTCATCATTTTAAAATGTAATTCAGTGCTTAAAAGATGCATTTCATTGAGAGTTAACGTAAAAAATCACAATGTATTACAGTGGAACCCACCTACAACGAACTCGCTTACAACGAATTCCCGGTTTGAACGAACACACCATGATTTCCCAAATAAATTCCTTCTTTGTAAGCCTTTTTAAAACATTCGTACAACGAATCTGTTCGTTACGAATCTCGCCTTTTACGAACACTGTACATGTTCCCGGCAGCTATGTTTGTTCAATAAAGTTCATACATACAACGAACTCGCTTGCCTTTAACCCACAACGCTCCGTCAAGAGTGGCCTGCAGTGTGCTAAGAATAGAACTGACACAGCTTGGTGAGACACAGGCAGCCTGGCCTACAGTGTGCTAACTGACTCGCACGCACGCACAAGAAAATCACGTGAATTCTCTGTGATTGGTTATCACAGACTCATGACAAATTGCAATCACTCAGACAGACACTTCATTCCCTGCTTACAGTTACACGATGGCTGACAGACAACGAAAACGAGAGCAGTTTAGCCTAGAGAAAAAAGGGAAATTTTAGCTGAAGTGGAGAATGGCCAAATGACAAAATCTGAAATTGCTAAAAATATGGCATAGCAAAATCAACGCTGTCCACCTTCCTGCAGCAGAAGAAGCAACTCTCTGAAACATTCATGTCATTCGTTTTAGAATAAATTTACTATTATTAACATGAACTTGGAATTAATGTTGTGATCTGTGTGCTGTGGCATCATCTATTCATCAATTGGATTACACGCATGCAGAAACACAAAAGTAAGACATTCTTCACTACTTTATTGTTTACACGTGTACAGAAAAACGGCGCCAAAATCACATGTCTGACAATGCGGTTTACTTACAACGAACTCCGCTTATAACGAACATTTTACTCTCTCCCCAGCGATTCGTTGTACCCGGGTTCCACTGTATATTGTAACCCGAAGTAACACAGAACACATAAAACTCAGAGTTGAAGATTATTATGCTCAACTCTGAGTCCAGCTGTGTAAGAGAGAACCACAACCGTACTTGAAATCGCTTAGTGACCGAATAAAGGAAGGGATATCACAATGTCTATACACTAAACGATAGTCAAATTATGCGTTCAAAATCAATATTGATTGATGAATAATCGATGCACGTTTGCGGCTTCGCAGAAAAAATTGCCAAATTTCAAATGACCGCTCGCAGAGGTTTGAACAATACAAGAAAAATACCCAACAGTTTGGTGTTATAATCTTTGGACGCCATAAACGATCAAAACTAAAAGTAAATAAGTGTTTTTAAACGTCTAATTTCAAGTATAACCATTTTACTTCTAATCCACCGATTTATGGATAATTGAAGCTAATATTCACTGTCTCCACCTGATAACGGCAAACAGCCAGAAACTGGCAGTGGTGTGTAAGTGCGGGGGATGTGAGCAACACATTACTTTGGTCCATCTCCATAATGCCTTTAGTACTTGACCAAGAATCACTTTGGTGATTCTGCCGATTTGACATCGTCGTCGTTGGTACGAACCTATTGTACAGTGGGCATCAAGTATACCTTTGTTACCACTTTATCCACCGTTTCAAGGCTCACTGAACCTAATCTCACTGTCTCCACCAGATGACGGAAAGCAACTGAAAAAGTCGTGAAGTGTAAGTGCTAATGATGTCAGCTACTCATCATATTAGTCTTTTAAAAGTGCCTTCAGCGCTTGATATGTAATCACTCTAATATCTCCATTTAAACAAGGCGGTTCGTCGTGCAACATATTTCGAAAAATGGCTCTCAAATACAAATTTGATTGATGCTTTGGCTGATTAAAAATTTTTAATTTTTATGGGTATTCCAACGAATTGGTTAAAATCATTGGAAGATGGTAGATGTAATTTAATGTAAGATTTCAAATGAAATCACCAATCTTAGGCTTTGCGAGGGCTGAATTGATTACATCTCGCTGAGCCATAGATGGATTCGAGAGAGCAAAATAGCAGTGAGATTCCAGCGTGTTCTCTGATGCAAATTATATTCAGTAGCAAGCATTAAAGCACTGTGGTACATGCAAATTTGTTTCACGGTAGTTTAAGGAGGACAACTCGTATCTCTGGAAAAAACATACGCAGTTCGGTTGTAAACGTAGGCCGATTCCAACTAAGTTGACCTTGTATGCCACTGTTGGATTAGGTTGGTCGACCAACCTGTTCAATCACATAGGTTTAAACCCTACCTACATGTGTTTGAACACATGATTTAACAGTTTGGACGTACCAACCTTATCCAACAGTGGCGTACAAGCGCAACTTGCTTACCATTATCTCATTGTTTCAAGCGCATGCGTATCCTGATCCTACTGTCCCTGCTTGATGAGTACAAACAGCATGAAACCGGCCATGGGGTGTGTGATGGAAATCCATGCAAATGAGTTTCTTTATAGGCCAAGTCTATTTGTTAATCTGAGGAGTTGAAAACGCCGCCTTATTTAAGCAACACAAAGCGTAGAAAATCGGTTTAGTTAATGAACAACATTGTAATTGACCATAATTCGTTTGACGAAGTTGTATTCGACAACAATATACTCATCGAAGTCCAAAGATTACAATCATTTAGGGATTCGTCTGGTGAAATTCTTGGATGAATATGCAGCTAATATAAGATGAAAAAGGTAATGCTGTTAACAGGTAACAAAAGCGATTTCGAAAGTTTGTTTTTAGTATGTATTAAAGATCGATTATCTATGCTTCTTTAAAATCCCTAATGCGTCTGATAGGAAAACACAGCAAACACCTGAGGATATGGTGTAAATCTTCAACAAAAGGACCGTTTTTCTCATGTGCATGCATTTCCATCACACACAAAAACCACTCAACCATCTTCATGCTGTTTGCACTCATCACATAAGGACAATTGGATCAGGATCCGCATATGATTGAAACATTGGAAGAATGGAAAACAATTTGCGTTTGTATGCCACTTTGGAATAAAGTTAGTACGACCAACCTGTTCAATCATGTGTCCAAACACATGTAGGTAGGGTGTATGCCTATGATCATGGAAAAATGCTCTTTTCCAAACATTTACATCACACACACACACACCACATGTTTTCATGACAATGGGTTTAAACCCTATCTACCTGTGTTTGGGCACGTGACTGAACAACAATGGGATACGAGCGCAACTTGTTGATGACCGTTTTTCACTCCATGGAAATGGCCAAGTTTCGTAGCAAACCAGTTGCCAGAGTGTTTATGTCAACATTGCGTGATCACTCTTGTCATTTTTACTCTGCCCATCCATTTGATGTTTCCGATGCAATCGATGTTTAGTAACGAAAATGCATTCATGTTTCGTTCTTCTTTTGTGTGATTGGTCCACTTTACCTTCCATAGCATAAAGCTCGATGGAAAAATATTTTGGATTATGGATTAGTGGAAACCTGAAGAGTACGGTTCACTGCCAGAATATATATTGACAGGCCAGCAGATGGTGAAGTATCTTTCGAAGAATATTTGGAAGATGCTCGCTGGTAATGTTACTAACGATAATGAAAGTCTAACTTTGGCCGGCGATGGAGTATGCGGTCGAGGTCTGAGCTCCTTTTCTGTGAAAAGATATGGTTATCTTTGATGAAATCTAGCACATAGAAACAAAGTTAGCGATAAGTCTTCGCAATAATCCGTATTCCGTTAGATTGAGACAACTGGATCTAGGTAACTTCACCCAAAAGAGGACACGACGCGGTATTTTTCGGATCTATAGAATTGTCTACCAAAGGACATCCATACACTGGTTTGAAGTGTGTGACGTCCAACGTGCCCGTATCGGTCGTCGGCTCCATTTTTTGCCGAACGTGCTTCATCCTTACCTCAACATGTAGTTGACTCTCCTTGCCTGGTGATATTTAAAGCGAAATTGGACTTATATATGCAAAAGAACATTATTAGTAAGCTATACATTTGATATATTTTATTCGTTATTGAATATTATTTTTCACATTTTCATACATACTGCAATCCTGTGGTGTTGAAACGTATTAACTTTTTAGCCATAAATCCTTGATTCCATAAACAAAAGTTCGGAATAAAACCAATCGTTCGGAATAGAAATAGGTTTACGATTGCGTAACAATATATACACGCTACATGTTTCGGAACACATTGAGACAAAGTAAAGTCTTTTCTTGTGTGTTACAGAAGGATAGAGGAATTACACATCATTAGACCGAAGGATATCCTTTCGGTATTTCACGTCAACTTGTACAAAGCACGCAAAAACAAAAGTGAAATACGAAAAACGAACGTGATTGACATCAATCAGTGAACGGAAATCAGAGTCTCGCAAAATTACTGACTCAGTTTTGGTCGGTTAGCCAAATAAATGATAGGACACGAACGCATAAGTTTGATCTGAACATTTTGACGGCTATCGTCAAAGCTGAATCTTCATGTCAAGTTGTGGGTAACCGTGACACACCCTCGGGTTTTACTCTGAGTGAAGTGAGCTAGGTTTCAACTGCCCGCCTTCCAGGAATACATTTTTGTGCAACCTACTTGGAATTCAACCATTGGGCAGACCGTACTTGTGGTACAAAGAGGTTTGCAAAAGAAATATGAAAGCTCTTGGCATTGACCCCGCGAGTTGGGAAGAACTTGCTCTTGACCGCTCACATTGGAGGCATTGTGTAAAGTGTGGTCTGCAAGCTGGGGTGGAGCAGATACAGCTTTTGGCTTCTGAACGTAGATCACGCTGCCGGCGTGCAACTGATGCCCTACAACCGGCTTCGGACTATCGTTGCAACCGCTGCGGGAAAGATTATTCATTCCGAATCGGACTGTTTAGCAATTCAAAAAGCTGTAAAACATGAAAATTCATACGATTGTGATGTACATCCATGGACGACATCGACCGAAGGAGGCCAACAACAACAACTTGGGTGACGGGGTGGCATTCGCGCTCCCAGTTTCCGCGTCATGTGGAACCGTCGGAAAACGCATAGTCTTGTTTCTTGATTAGATTAATCTCAGTAGTATAATGCATACAATGTTCTGGCGTTCATTCAATACTTGAGAAAATTGCTTAAAAGCTATATGACTCTGATGTTTTACACTCAAGTCGTTCATTTTTCCATTTATTATTTGTATAGATGTAAGTCTATCTGCCGAATAGCCAGCTACATGATGATCACATTCAATTAATCCCTCTTATTAATTTGAAACTCGAACTTAAAACAAGGTCAATTTCCGAGCAGCCATGACAATAAATACGCCATGTTACATTAGAAGTAGCAAAACGGATAATCGATACAAAATAAAATTGGTCGATTATTAGAATGTCACGTAATTACCTGGAGCACATCATAGCCGAAAAGCGGATAGCAGCATTCGCGTTCTCAACAGAACTAAGCAAATAGACAGCGAATATCAGCCTTCTTCGGCCGATTTGAACCGATGCGCAAGTGAGAGATGACGGGGAGAGCAGTGACATAAATACGAATCGGATAAACGTGTGACACTGATGGTGAATCGAAGCCAAATTGAATAGTACAAAAGCACTCGGAATTGGAAAAGGTTCATTCCGATTCGATCAGTGTGTGCAAACGTGATAACTTCAGAAAATGGAGATCGGTTCAGTCATTGATCGGATATCAGCCAAATTGAAACCTGGCGAGGAAATCGGGTTTCCGAACTCGCGCAGCGACGTGCGATCTCATCACTGTTGTCTGGTAGCGTGTCCCTCATTCTGACGTTTACTAAATGAAGCGAACAGTTGAAACAATCGATACGCCACCGCGGGTATTAAATAGAAGATTTATCTAGTGATGGATTGCTGAAACATGTGCCTTTCCGAATAAAGAGCTCGCACTCATACGCATCTGTTTTGTGGTTCGCCTCGTTCGGTCCACCATGGACGTACGTCATATACGCGAACGATTGCTTCATAATCCACAGCATTTAGAATGATGATTAAACATCCCGATTAGGGCGGAACAATCTCTCCCGCACCGCTCGCAACGATAAGCTGTACTGGGACGATCAACGGCAGTTTCGTGCTGACGGTATGATCTACGTTCAGCAGCCAAGAGCAGTAGCTGTCTTCCCCGGATTCCAGACGACACTTTTCACAGTACATCTGTGTAAAAATGTACCCATCTCTATCACGCATCTTCCCTAAATATAACATGGGTAAAGAAAATCGGAAAAAGAAATTGATGATGATAATAAAATTGGTTGATTCTTATTACAATTGCTACTACTCCGTGCAAAAGGAAACCCGGGATAAGGACCAATGTGGACTGAATTGATTTTACCTTCAATATAGTCTCTTTCCCTGGTCGCTTCTCATAAAGCCAAGCACCACTAGCCTGATGAAAGCGTATTTTATTTACGAATACCCAATAATCATCTAGTTGAAATCTGAATTTCCATGCGACCCGGAAAGCATGAGAATAGTTAGTTAATTCGTTAGAGAAGCCGTAGGGGGTTCTGATGGCAACTGTATGAAGCACTGTCTTGCTTTCGTCTCTTGTTTACGAGGTTGTCCGGTGTTTTGCTAAACCGCTGTACGAATTTTCGTGACCACGGTAACATCGCCTTTACTAGTTGAAGGTTTACAGCCTGCTGTTGGCTTTCCTCGGTCGATGTGGACCATAGATGAACATGACAAGATGATCACAGTGATTCATACGATTAAGCAATCCGATTTGGAATGAACAATCTCTCACGCCGCGCATTTTGCACGCTGTTGGTTTGCAGATGACACATCACACATAGTGAGTAATCAAGTGCAGGTGGATTATAATACCAAGAAGTGTCATATCTATTTTTCAGAGGTATTTGTACTGCAGCATGCCCGAAGGTGAAATTCCTGATTTTGACTCTCCATAGAGTAGATCAATTGAAATATGACCGTTTCCTATCCCGTACACTTGACCCAACCCGCATAGGCGATGGTGTTGCTACAATTCAAAGTTTTATTGGTCCAAAAAGCAAATACTTTACAGTAACCACAGATTAAAAATATAGGGAATTCATAAAAACAACACAAATGTTTTATCAATATGGAAAGTCAGCACGTGTATTCAGGTGCAAGGTTGGATTTGGTCAACATATAATTGTCAAGTTCAGCCTTGAACATGTTCAGGCTTGTTGCGCAAATGATATGTGGAGGCATGGAGTTCCAAATAAAACAAACTCTGACAGCAAAGAAAAACCTTCGACAATTTGATCTGGAGTGCGGAATAATTAACTTGTAGCCCTGCGATCTGCTACCACGTGCTTCTTGCCGATGAAACAGGTGCTCAAGTAAGTGATCCACTGTATGCAGAATGTTGGACAGCAGGATCAATGAACATGCTACGTAGACCACCTTTTACAAACACTGTTGTGCATGTTACCTTGTCTATCGACGATTTGTTGAAGATGGTAAGTAAAATGAAAAGCGTTCAGAAATCCATAGGTTGTAGTCCAGTGGTTCTTAACCTTTTGGTGGTACCGAACCCTACAAGTTCCATACATGCATTCATCGAACCCTTCGTAGTTGGAAAAATAAAATATGTTTTTTTTTGTTCCAATTCAAAACATATGTATATAACTATATACTGTATAAGTGCACAAACTGTCTCATGCATCATTTGCACACAAAATCACTATGTTGGAAGAAAAAACCAACACAACATGAATTTCGCACATAAACAAACACGAAATGAATATTTACCGCAAATCAATGGGACCGTTGTTCTTGCCGCGCAGCGACAATTTCAGGAATGCGCG
This sequence comes from Atriophallophorus winterbourni, assembly GCA_013407085.1. Taxonomy (NCBI): domain Eukaryota; kingdom Metazoa; phylum Platyhelminthes; class Trematoda; order Plagiorchiida; family Microphallidae; genus Atriophallophorus; species Atriophallophorus winterbourni. The sequence goes on along the minus strand of JACCGJ010000307.1, from coordinate 86,298 downwards.
GCCACTCTCATATCATTTTCGCAACAAAGTTTGTTCCTTTTCTTTGTTTTTATGTCTACCATTATCGAAAAGGACTGCTCGCAAAGATATGTTGTAACAAACGGTATGAGAATCTCGATGGCTTTCTTAGCAATAAAAGGGTACGCAACGGCTTGGTGACACCAAAACGTTGAGAGCTTTGTTGTTCTGAAGAGTTGCTGTTGAACCTGGCTCTCCTGCAGTTTAATGATTTCGTCCAGGTATTCATCATTGACATCTGCTGTCGCAACACTAAACGTGAACGGCTGTCTCGCCCTTACTGGATATGAGTTTCTGGTGGAGAATTATCCATAGAGAGACTTTGCGAGCTCATCCAAGTGCATTGCAATTGCTTGCTTTAGTGCCCTGGGTACAGAAATGTCTCCGATATCGGACACGTCTTCGATCTTACTTACACAGTCATCCAGCAGGGGAAAGCTTGCAAAGTTATCATTCTCTGTTCGTCGTTTCCATAACGGTAGCTTTTTTAAAAAAGACCTCATAGTTTCTTCCGCTTCGATGATGTTGACTTCACCGCCTTGCATCTGTTAATTGAGGTGATTAAGAGCATCGAAGATATCGGCCATGTACGCCAAAATGAGAATGAACTCAGAATTTTAGAAGTAATCTGCATGACAATGTTGGTGCTCTCGCAAAAACAGGGCTGATTCCACAAGCATGGCAAAAACACGATTCAACACCTTACCCCGAGTTAACCAGCGAACGTTTGAATGGTACAGAAGTACTTCGAATTCAGAGCCCATTTCGTTACACAGCTCTTTGAAGATGCGGTGCTTCTGAGCACTGTTTCGCACATAGTTCTCACATTCCACCACAATTTTTAATACTTCTGCGAGTTTTGGAGGCAAGGTTCTTGTTGCCAATGCATTCCTGTGCAGAACACAGTGCGTAACAATGATGTGTGGTGCATCGGTTTTCACCAGCGAACTGAACCCAGATTTTTGTCCCAGCATGACTGGAGCTCTGTCCGAACAAACTGCAGAAACCATATCCCACGAAAGATCGTTGTCTCTGAAGAAGTCGTCCACAAGTTTCTTCACGTCGACTAGAATTGCTCAAATTGGCATTGCAAATCATACATTGAGGACGCTGACTCTCATCACGTTCCGTTATACAAGTGAATCCATACTGAACGTATTCGTCCGACCACTTCCTTTTATTGCTCGATATAGTTAGTATCAAGGGTTTGAAGTATTGAAAGGGAAATCACAAATCACGTACGACCAGGACAGTCTCAAGTCGACTACTGATTGACCCAGTCAGCACAGATATTGAGGCCAAGCGATTCAATTCAATTCAATTCAATTTAATGGTCCAAAAAGCACATAGCTTTACAAAAACCACAGAATAATATGCGAATTACAAATAACATAGGTAGTAAAACGGGGTTTGTTTTCCTACTGATTAGTTCAGGAATCACGTGAAAATACATAGAGCAGAAATTGTTTTCAACCGGTTTGATAGGGTAAATATGTATAGTTTACTTGGATGCATTGGTTCAAAGCTTTATGATGCAGAATATATTGTTTCAATGTTTGGATTGGTCAACATGAAATTGTCCAAATTCGATTTGAATATATCCAAGTTGGGTGAATGTGCAACATTACAAGGTAGGCAGTTCCAGGTAAAGCATACACGTACAGAATAAAAGTACCTTCGACAGTTCAGTCTCGAGTCAGGAATATGTACTGTATAGTCGTGACTCCGGCTGGTTCTGCGTGGTAGTCGCGTGAATAGTTGATTTAGGGGATGGTTGGGGGTATGCAGTATATTGAACATAAGTATCAAATCACCTCTAAGACGGCGGTAGCGAAAGTCGAATAGATTGAGACTTGCAATACGATCTTCGTATTGTTTGTGCTTCAAACCGCGTACGAGCTTGGTAGTCCGATGATATATTCTCTGCAAGAGGCTCATGTCCTTCTGTAGCCAGGGTGACCAAGCCTGAACCGCATACTCCATGGTTGGCCTCAAGTACGTATTAATTATTTGATGAACGGTTTGCTTAGTGAAACTCCCGAACACGCGTTTTAGCAGTAGCAGTACTCGCGACGTCTTTTCATAGACAGCTGTGGCGTTATGCGACGGTTTCAATGTGCTGCTCACCCACACACCCAAGTCCTTCTCCTTGTCAGTGCTTTCAAGAATATGGGAACCAAGGGTGTAAGAGAACTCAAAATATCTTCCAACAGTCAATACCTTGCATTTGCTGAAATTGAAAGGTAGTTCATTTCTAACTGACCAGTTCTGTAAGGCATCAAGGTCCAGCTGAAGCTGTCTGCAATCTTCAGTTGTGCGTACTTGTGTCCACAGCTTGATGTCATCCGCAAATAACAAGATTTTGCTGCGAACAAGTTTCGGTAAGTCGTTTACATAGATCAGGAAAAGAATTGGTCCAAGCACTGATCCCTGCGGCACCCCACTCGTTACTGCAATGGGTCGTGATAAAGCACCGTCAACCCTTACTCGAATGACACGGTCGCGGAGATAATCCTCAAACCAGGCTAGTAATGAACCCTTGATGCCACATTGCTCCATTTTTTGTAGTAACAGACTGTGGTTGACACGATCGAATGCTTTGGACATATCAAGATAACACGCGTGTATGGTGAGACCTTTGTCTACAGCTTGTGTCCAGTCATCGAGGGAGAGCAGAAGGTTTGAAAGGCAAGAGTGTCTTTTTCTGAAGCCGTGTTGTTCAACTGCGAGCAAGCAATTGTCTTCCAGATGTTTTGTGACGCTGTTTGCAACGAGGCGCTCCATTACTTTAGATATCACCGGTAGTAGTGTTACTGGTCTATAGTTGGATACTTCGGAACGGTTTCCTCCTTTGTAGATTGGGGTAATGATGCCATTCTTCCAATCACATGGAACGAAACTTTGGGTTAAAGAGAGATTAAACAAGTAGGTCAGGGTCGTACACAAAGTAGAAGCACAGTTTTTGAGGATCAGCGGGGTAATTTCGTCAGCTCCGGGAGATTTTTTCGTGTTGAGATTTAGCAATGTTCGGAGGACACTGTCCGGGGTAATAGTTAGTTCTTGTAAAACATTTTCAGGTGAGGTGACGGGAGTTAAGGGGCAGGTAACGGTGTTTCGTGGGCTGAAGACAGTGGAGAAGAAATGGGCTAGAACTTCGGCAGATTCCGATGCTGTGGTTGTTGTTCCATCACGCGTCTTTAAAGCAGCAACCCCTGGTTTCACCCTAGACCGGTTATTTATGATCTGATAGAGAATTTTTGGGTTTGATTCCATTTTGTCGAGTAAATGTTTTTGATAAATCAATTTGTCGTCAACAACAAGTTTGTTTACCTTATTTCTCAGCAAACGGAATGTTTCCCAACTTTCAGCAGTGCTATCAAGTCGGTGAGCCCGCCATGCAGCATTTCGCATAGTCAACCATTTCCGTGTTCGGCTTCTCAGTTTAAACGTGTATCCCCTTTTCCGCACCTTCGGAACAAGATGAGAGTGCACTTCAACTGCAAATTTAATTTCGATGTGGCATGATCAGCTGCAACCAATAATAGTCAAGCAGAGAGTGACGTCACGTCGGCGTAAATATCACAGTTTGCTCACGCGCGCAAACTTTTTCCAATCGTTAACTATTCTGCGGTCTTGCTTTCATTGCAAAGATCGCGTTGAGCTACGCATTTTGATAACTGTTTCTGTATTCTACCTTGTGTGGTTAACGAGTTATAGTGGATTATTTGCAAAATGACGAAATCACGACTTCCGAAGCAACCACATCGACCTGCCGATCAAACGAGCACCACTCAGCAGAACAACCCACTTTAGGCTACTAACACGTTTGACCGCATCACGAGATCCCACATACAGACAATAAAATCGATCGATCAAACTTTGACAGCGACATGTAACCAACCTGACCTCATTGCCAAGTGCCTGGACCCGGCGAACGCAACAATGGTCACGGCCGGCCCAGCTGATATGACGAATCTCGGCACGCAGAATTGTCCCGAAGTCACGTGCAAATCATGTGAAAAACCGGTGAGTCCCATGGAGCGTAAAGTAATAACGTGTTTTCTGTGTATGGCTAAAATCCATGGTAAACCGTCGAACCCCAGAAAAGGACTCACCGAACCCCTAGGGTTCGATCGAACCCAGGTTAAGAACCACTGTTGTAGTCTGAATTGTAGAATAATGGTGTCCTCATTTGCATGCATTTCCATCACACACACACACACCACAACCGCTTTCAGGCTGTTTACACTCATCAGGTAGTGACAGTACGATCAACATCAGCGCATGCTTTGAAACAGCAGAGCAATGATAAAAAAGGTTTGCACTTGTATGCCGCTGTTGGATAGGGCTGGTACAAGGAGACGTGTTCGATCACGATCCTCATTTGCATTCGCCTTATCCAACAGTGGTTTACAAGCCCGAATTGTTTACGAGCTTAACCTTTGACTACATTGTTAATCACTGTTTTCACATTCGTGTAAAAGACGCAGAATTTTCAATAACATATCAAGAATCAAAGGTAGTTTACGTATAAGATGAATCTCCAAATAAACTTTGCGGCTAGCATGTATTGTGTGGTAAACACATCGATTATATAAGAAAGTCAGTTTTCACAATATATACGGTCGTATATTTAATTCAGATTTTCACACGATCAAAAATCCCAGAATAATTTTAGCTTGTTTTTCGGTAAACTAATTATAACCAATTGTGATTGTATCCATCGATCACACAGATTTTCCTCAGCGTTGCAACTAAATTCATACTTCCGGTAAAGAAACTACGACATATACTCGAGGGTAGATCACAAAACCGTTTATTTTGACATAAAAATATGTCATTTAATCACCATATCAACGTAATAAGCAAGTCATGTGACCAAGACTTAAAACCAATGAAAACATTGTTTAAAACCATACCATACTAAGCACACCCTTTTGATAGTCATTGCTAACGATCGTCAAGGTGTTCGCACCATTAACACAAAAAAATCAATAATGACAGCGCGGTAAATCATTCAAATTGTCCAATCACGTTACGATATATGACACCACGTGAACTTGAGTTGAGTGAAATAAAATCACCTTGGATCGATAGACACGACCTTGAGGACGACCTGGAATTGTCGATCGATAAAAGTGTGAATCCACCGCGGATAGCCGAGTGAACAATTCCGAACACACACACACAGACAAAGTGGCGCGCATAATAGAATGCGCAAAAAACCGAACGAGTGAGATAGAAAACAAAACTTCGAATTTGAAAAAGTAGTGTATTGCAACAAAATCTACCATGTGTCACAGCCATTCGAAGAGTTGTATCACAAACGAGTTTAATTGTTCATTTAAACCAAGGTAACTAGACATAGCAACTTGGTATAAGGCACACGGCGTGTGAAAGAAATGTGTTCAAATGTTGGGAAAAATAAATGGAAAATTTATTCGAAAGGCAGAAAAACGGGGGGGCAGTGTTGATCAATCAGAGGGATGAATGATTTGGGGAAAAACAGTCACGGTGCGGCAAAGTGAGAAGTTCGGTTAGCTGAAATGAAAACAAAAAAACAGTGTGCAATGCAAAGAAATTTGAGTGCAATCGGTTAGAGTAGTTTTTGGGTAACGTTTCACTTCTGACACAGAAGCTTCGTCAGGCCAAAGGTGATAGTCAGGACAGGGAACATGATTAGGTAGTAGTCAACCGCCTTACCGCTAAACAACCCATAGTACCCATAGTAGTGTGACCAGGATCAGTGGTCCATTTTTCTCACAGTGTGTATCCACATCAATTTGATACAAGTTTGGTTGTAACAAGTGATCACGTAGTGCCGCTGTGTTGTGTGTAGTGATTAGCATGTGCGACTTTCGAAAGGTTTTAGAGTCGAACCTCGCTGTGGTTGCACGTTTAAAAAAAACATCTTTAACTTGGGGATCCAATAATGACTTTGTTAAATACGGCTCGTACAACGAACCGCGATGTTCAAATACAGAATCACAAAGTGATTCGTGGTCAAGCACTCAAGGCGCTTATTGATGACCAAAGTGATGTGTTGCTCACATCCCCGAAATTACACTCCACTATCGGTTTCTGGCTGTTTGCCGTCATCAGGTGGAGACAGTAAGATTAGGTTCAGTGAGCCTTGAAACAGTGGATAAATGGTAAACAAAAGGTATTGTTGTACGCCACTGTTGTATGGGGTTCTTACAAAGAAGAACGATGTTCAAATACAAATTCACAAAGTGATTCCCGGCCAAGCGCTAAAGAGGCATTTAAGTATAACTTATTTTACTACTTTACCACTGTTTCAGAGCTCACTAAACCTAATCTTACTGTCTTCACCTAAGGACGGCCAACAGTAAGAAACCGGTTGTGGTCTGTAAGTCAAGAGGGTGTAAGCACCACAGTAAATTGGTTGTGTATAGGCGCCTCGAGTAGATGGCCAGGAATCACTTTTTGATTCTGTATTCGAACATCGCGGTTCTTGGTAAGAAACCTATTTAAGAGTGGCATTCAAGTAACGTTTGTTTAACACTGCGTCAAGGATAGCGGAACTTAATCTTACTGTCTCAGCCTGATGACAACAAACAACCAGAAACCGGTTGTGGTTTGTAAGTGAGGGTTGTGTGAGCATCACAAAATGTGTGCGATTAACCTGAATTCCCAAGCATGCAACAGTGTAAGAGGGGAAGCCGGAAAAATAACTGCGACAGCTTAGCACCCCTTCCAGTTGAGGGAGTTCCACCCTGGCGATATGGTCTTCGACGGCTTGATCAAAAGTAATCAGCCGGTTGCTACCCCATGACAGGCGAGCGCTAAGATGTGTAAACTTAATAATTTCAGTAATTCTGAAACTGGAAGATGAGGTTTTTTTAGAATTTCAGCAAATGGGGTGGATTTTTCAGTGGTGCTAGACACCGGTAACATAAATTGGTCCACATCAGACACGGAATAGGACTGCAGGAAAAGTGAATCTACATTGGCTACTGAATGTTGACGAGTGAAAAAAGCGTAAACAGGTGATCGTTAAAAGATGAACCTTAAGAGGTATCATAAATCCTGAACCACATGGAAACGATGGTTTCAGGGTATGGTGATTCACTTACGCATAACTGTAACCATTTCACTCTAATCGCAGTATCTACATTTCTAGGCTGAAAATTTCATTCATGGTTCGATCTACCTTGTCAGAGGCAATTCTACTTTCGGCTGTGTTACGATCATCATCATCATCATCACAGACAGCATTACACCTGTAGCGCGTACCGAATGCTTAACTGCCACACAACCATGAAAAAGTAAAATCCTAAAAAGATGGGGAAGGTTGGGACTTAAATAGCTACGGATTTGACAGAAGAATAAGCACAAACAAACTTGGATGAGGTGCCTACACCTCGAATGGAACATGCATTCAAACAAATTTCGTGAACGAATAGAGTGACACCAGCACGACAGCTTCCTTGTGGCTTTCACGGTCATGCATTATAACAAGCTTTTCTCGTCACTCCACTTGACATGATACAAGGTTAAGCAAACACTCCAACGAGATGCTTAGTGCAAGGCCGCCATTGAACACGGTACTTCATTTCTTTTTTACCTTTGACCGTTCAGAGCGAAAGGGGACCGCCTATTGTCTACGAAGATTTGCTTGGATTCGTGGACACAGCACTGTTTCAGCAATGCGATTATCAACAATGGTATTTTTCGAATGCCTCATCATCGCTAAAGGAACGGGACAAGTGGTTAAGCCGTGTACAAGAGAATAAAGATGCTCGCCGCAGAGTATAACATGTTCGGGACAATACGTTTTGCGAACCGGCATCTACAAGATGGGTGGAAAACTTAGGCGTCGTGGGTCTGAACCCATCAAAGTAGTCCGTGTTGTTAATTGTCTTGTAACTGCGTTGGGTGATTGAGTGATATGAAGCAGAATTACGAAACTAACAAAACGGTTTGTTTTAGGTATTGGCTTATTTTCTTGATGTAACGAGTGTATTCCATGATCTACAAAGCCTTTTTTTCTTCTTCTTCTACAAAGAGATATGAATGCTCTTGGCATTGACCCGGCAAGTTGGGAAGAACTTGTTCTTGACCGCTCACATTGGAGGCATTGTGTGAAGCGTCATCTCATCAAGGTGAGGAGGAGCAAATACAGCTCTTGTCTGCTGAACGCAGATCACGCCACCGGCGTGCAACTGACGCGGAACTGACCGAGTTCTGCCTATCGTTGCCAGCGCTGCGGGAGAGAATGTTCCTCCCGAATCGAACTGTTTAGTCAATCAAAAAGCTGTAGAACATGAACATTCATGCGATTGTGATGTACATCCATGGTCGACATCGACCGACGGAGGCCAACAACAACAACAATGTATGAAATCACCAGCCTGATCCAAGCAAACTGCCGCACAGTCATAAACTATAGGTGGGTTAAGATAGTATCAAGTTGCCCAGATTAGGCCACAACATCGAGACTGAAATCGCTCACCGGATATGCACGTCCGTCCGACCTTGCATGGTTGTAAATGACCCGCCGAATGGATCAAACTTTGTTGCCGTGCCCTCTGATTGGTTTTGCTGCAATTGACGAAGTGTCGGTCTGTTTGAATGCTCGTCACCCATCTTGGTGGGCATGGCGATTTTGTCCAAATCGATACGAAGGTTGTTCAACTCTCGCCATGTCTCGCCAAGCTGAATTGGTTTTGGTGGATCCGGGGATTTGGGTTCCGTTCGTGTTGGTAGAACACTGGTCGTTGCGTTGTTTGAAGGATTCAAAGTAGGCGCATTAAACTGAAACAAAAAGTGCAAAATATCAATTAGTTGGATGTGATGAATATCCCGTCTCATGATTTACTGTCATAAATACATGGCACTGAGGAATCTACACCAGAGGAAGTACAAACTCGCTGAGAAGAGGTGCTTAAACTTCAAATCAAGCATGCATTTTGTTAGGAGGGCGCCCTCGTAACGAATCAAACAAGCCTGATCGACCAAAGTTCGCAACGGAGGAATAATTGTCGTTGGGTGAGTCATGTTTTACCTCGGCAACAAACCCCATGTTCATTAAAATTCAAATTGTCTGACTCGGCCATGACAACCAACATCCGTCGTTCCCACTACGCACCTTCCCACGATTATGGTGTACCCTCACACGCTCGCTCTGTTGTTGCCATATAAATACAAACCATGTCCACGGTCCAAATGCACACACTGGGCACTTGGACTCCCGATCAACGTCCCATTCTAGTCTCGTTCTGATTTCCTGGCTGTTGGGTTAGAACAACGCACAGATTGATAGAACGCAAAGACAGTTTCTGCTGCAAAATTGACGGCTCATCCATCATAACACATTTAATCAAGTTTTATGAATGAGTAGAGCGAAATCTGCATGACAGATTCCTTGTGGCTTTCTCTGTCGTTGATCAAAACAAGCCCATTTACACAGGCTTTATCAGATGCTCCCAGAAGAAATCTAAAACAAGACCACTGGTCAATATGATTCGGGTCATATTCGTGAGAGTGATTAGTCAATGCGAATTCGGAACCAAACCAAGGGGAGGGGTTGACCCAGCGGCAGCTGCTTTACATGTCAAGGCACCCATCTGCTTCCGCCAAGTCAGAGTCTGACAACCTTTGCAAGGAGGCCATTCCGCGTTCGGAGGGGCGAAAACAACCAAATTAGGAAAGAGATGGTTTTCCATTCGCAATGGAGGGCCCAACCAGCGGGGGATGTGAGTGCCAATTTGTTTTCTTCAATATCTATGCCAGCTACCAAAGAGTCAATTACGAACAGTAGCTTTACATAACCGACGGTGGGTGAAAAAGAAGTGTAGCTGGTAACTAGTGAACAAAAATCACGCTAGCACGATATGAAACGAGCTAGGAATGCATAGCGCTGCAACCACCACTCCATTAACGGGCAACGAGATGATATTTTTTCAAAATGACTGGAAGCAATGCTTAGCTGTGTATTAATTAATGGCTCGGTCTTTGAAGGATGCAGTAGCTTCAAGTATCTCGGCGTTACAATGTCCGATAGTCTTAGATGGAACAAAAATATGAGCACTCCAATCCTGAAAGTTCGCTGGTTCTCATTCTTTTCGTTCTCTCCGTTCTTTCTCCATACCAACTGCATACATACATACATACATACATACATACATACATACATACATACATACATACATACATACATACATACATACATACATACATACATACATACATACATACATACATACATACATACATGCATACTCTGACCGTGAAAATAAGGCCCTAATCGCCGCAAATATAACACACTTCAGGATTATATGCATACAGAATGAGCAAAGTCGAGCACGCTCAGCGAATAGAAATGAAAACTTACCAAGACAACAGGTTCCGATAAAAGATCATTAGAAAATTGAGCAGGTCCGAGGTTCGGGGTAGTCACCGCGACGAAAGGCTTGGAAGGCACGGGACCGTTCTGTCGTTCCGTTGTTGCTTTGGCGGAGATGAAATCGCCGAAATCGGTGTCTAGCAGACTAGGATGAGGGGGGAATCAATGATCAATGTAAAATGACCTTCGGGTGGCAAATGTGGTGAACAGGCCTGAATAAAGAAGCAGAGTTGACAATGGTATGGTATGAAAGCACAAGCCTGATCCAGGCAAAGTGCCATACAGTCAGAGACTGCACGTGGGATAAGATACTGTCAGGTTGCCCAGGAACAAGAAATGGTAGTGAGACTCCAGCCTGTTCCAGCATGCAGCTCACTACCTCTGATCAATCAATTTAGCACGGTTAGCCGCACAACACAAAGTACTGTACGATTGCACATCCGTCTATGTCCAAGAAAGATGGCAATCGCTCTACCCGGTGAATGAATGTGTAGTACTTTGCCTGGCTCTGAGCTTACGAGTTCACGCATGCATACATACATTCATGTCGGTATAAGCACGGGGAACATGACATAAGCTTAGCTCACGTATAGTCTATAAATGTGCGGAAATTTCCCAGGGTCAGGTTTGTGATTTCATTCATGCATAAATACGTTTATCTGTCTATGACTGAACAGACTATACCTTAGTTAACATGCAGTATTTAACTGAGAACTATCTGTCTGTGCATTATAGGGCATTATATGTCATGGATGTGCAATCGTGCAGTATTTCTGTGCTGTGCGGCTAACATCGTGCTAAAATGATTGGCCAGCGGTAGTGAGCTGCATGCTGAAACACGCTGGAGTCTTACTACCATTTCTATTTCCTCCCTCATATATGCCTAGGCCAGGGCAACCTGACAGTATCTTAGCCCATGTGCAGTCTCTGACTGTGCGGCACTTGCCTGGATCAGGCTTGTGCTTTAATACCATACCATACCATTTAACTGTGCGGCACTTTGCCTCGATCCAGGCTTGTGACTTCTTGCACGCAAATATATAACAGCATTACATCTTTAATTAGTACCGAATACAATAACATCGTGTATGAACGTGAATGAATGAATGAATGAACGCACAAGCCTGATCCAGGCAAAGTGCCGTACAGTCAGAGACTGCACGTGGGCGAAGATACTGCCAGGTTGCCCATGCCTAGGCAATTTATGTGGAAGTAAAAAGAGCAGGAAATGGTAGTGAGACTCCAGCGTGTTTCAGCATGCAGCTCACTACAGTTGGCCAATTAATTTAGCACGGTGTTAGCCGCACAGCACAAAAGTACTGTACGATTGCACATCCGTGTATGAACGTACTGAGGGTGGAAGTTTAAAAAGAGACAGAATCTCTACAGCAAACCAGTCAAGAGTTGTAAATGAGCTTACCTGTTACTGGCGTTGTTGTTGCTGTTCGATTTTGTTCCGTTGAACGATTCCGTGGGCCATAATGGCTCGCTCGGCGTGGGTGCCGTTCGTGTCCAAACCGTCTCATCCGCCGGTTCAATCAGATCGAAATCAACCAGCTTGGATGGTGGGGATGGATCGTCATTCCAAGATCCAGTGATCAAATCAACCGAGGGTGGCCTAGGTTTTGTTTGTTCCGCTTCTTTGGGGGGCTGAATATGAAACGCGGTGGTGATTCAACGGTATGATTCAACCGTGAAAAATGGGATTGGGCACAAACAGCAATAACGACTTCAAAAAATTCGATCGATAATACTCATCAAACTGTGTTGAGAAGTTCAATGGCATCGTCAAAATGGTAGAAGCATTAATGCTCTTAAGCGCCCATCGCCACCACCATGGAGGGCAGTACAACAGCCATCATTATCATCGGGGACAGCAAGTACGTATTTATGCATGAAATCACAAGCCTGATCCAGGCAAAGTGCCGCACAATCAGTAGATGAGACGACTCGAGATCATTGCGTTTTGATCGTGAGAAAGGGACAGTCGATTTTCTGTACGGACACAACGCGTATGTGAATAACCTTGGTGAGGTGTTAATAGTATCTAGTATCTAGTATCTATCGTGTAACAAATCCGCCGCATATATAGAATGATACTGGGTGATATTCTGAGGGTTTTCGCTCCCAAGTAAGCGAACAGAATCCAAAAAATGGGTGAAGCTAAAACAACAAGCAATTACCTTTTGTATGTTCACCTTTGCTTCCGTACCACCAGAGGGTTTATTGGTTCCAGATCGTTGTTCCCAATCATCTGTATTCTTTCGTGTTCTAGGCGGTGAGTAGGTGGCCTCAGGTAATTCTGTCGCATCCGCATCTACGACGTCATCCGGGAAGGTGTACACTTCCTCAGAGACCACGCGGGGATTGTTCTCGCTAAATCACGTGGATTGAATGTGAGAATGACAGTGTATCTCATGTGAACGCGGCTGGGATTAGGGAGCACCCAAATGAACACACATGGGTTAGTCACGGCAGTCTATGAAGATCAGGTAAATCAAATCAATGGTGTTAGAAAGCGGTCTGTTTTGTTGGGACTATATAGGCTAGCAACTAGGTGAAAACTTTCACAATAATGCTTCGGTTAGCATAGCAAGTGTGTTAATACGGTCATTGTGTGTGCATCAAGAGTGTACGTATGTATGAAAGCACAAGCATGATCCAGGCAAAGTGCCGTACAGTCAGACACTGCACGTGGGCTAAGATACTGTCACCGGTAGCAAGCAACGAGTGCAAAAAACTGTCATTCAACCAGGACATATTCAAATTCTAAAAAGATGTGGAAGGGTGTGACCAAAAATTACTAAAACTATAGAAGATTAGGCACTGACGCTTTGGGATGAGGTGACTACATCTAGAATCAAACACGGATGTGCAATCGTGCAATATTTTGTGCTGTGTGGCTAACACCATGCTAAATTGATTGGCCAGAGGTAGGGAGCTGCATGCTGAAACACGCTGGAGTCTCACTACCATTTCCTGTTCTTTCTCATGTATGTCTAGGCCTGAGCAACCTGACAGTATCTTATCCCACGTGTAGTCTGTGATTGTGCGGCACTTTGCCTGGATCGGGCTTGTGCTTTCATGCATACATACATACATACATACATGCATGCATGCATACATACAGAATCAAACACGCATTCAAAAAAGTGTTGCGAACGAGTAGAGCGACATCATCTCGACAGCGTCCATGCGGCTTTCATTGTCACGCATCATATCAAACTTTCATCGCTTGACAACATACAAGATTAATCAAACACTCCAAGAAGATGTCTACAACAAGACCGCCATTGAACACGATTTTCAGCCACATCACTAATCGCAAGAAGCCACTCCGAATTCCGATCTCTTGGACCACAACCTGCGAGACGGGTCGCCCCAACTGCTGATAGTTTAACAGTTAAAACCTTCATGTGGCAACGGTTGTCATAGCCGGGGATGGCAGTGGGGATAATCTCCCACTATCTATAAAATGGCGCGCGTCTCAAATAGCCTCTGACAACCAAGTCCAGCTTCTGGTCTGCACGAATCGCTCCCCGAGACCGGCGGGACTGCTTCTACCAACAGCAAAAGCGGCGAGGGCGAGTGACTGGCGCCTGAAAACCGGTTTACCTCGGGCAGATGGAGCTCGTTAGCCTGAGAGGGCATTTCATCTAGAGGATGGAAAACCTTTATTTTAAACCTACGCTGCCTCGTGGGATACCCGAACGCGGGAAAGGTTTCGGGAAAAAACCATGAGGAAAATTCTGGAGCAGTCTCGTAGACGGTTAGTTGGTGCACACCACCTCTTTCTGCCTTGCAGGTCGCACTTGGTTGTGCAAAGGCTAGAGAAGCTGAATCGAACAAACGCCAAGTGATTCTGGGGACGCCGCTTTGTACCCAAATTCCGAAGACTATTCAAAACAAAGCCGACTCATCCTCAAAGAGGAGATAGTCGCACAAAAGTAAAAAGTAAAAGTGTTTTTAACAAATTCATGCAGTGTGCAATGAATCCGAAAGTCCAACACTGTTATTTGTTCCAATGATGCTTATTGCCGTTCCAAACAGAAGCAGAACGTACTCCTTAGATATGTACGGTTAACCTTTGTTTGCGCAATCTCTTGCTACGAAAGTAAAGACGCTCAACTCTTCAGCAGAAGTGAATGAATAAAATCGCTCAAGTAACGTCTAGTCCTCGTTAGCATCTCAACCTACGTGTAAGATTTAAGTCACTTTGCCTGAAGCCAGGCTTGTGATTTCATAAACTCGGGGGATGGTCTGAGATATCAGCTGCACCGACATTGTAGACCCGGTAATTACCGATGTTTTCATTCTCTTTCTTTCTTCCTGCGGAGTTGTAACAAACACGACTTCAATTTCAAGAAATGCTATTGCCGAAAATCGGCCAAGCTGAGAGAAAGCATGCACGCACAACATACGTCCAAAACGGGCACCTACTAGGTTGAAACGTCCGAGTCACGGTTGCCGAACAAGTCTTTAGTGGACAGTTTAAACGTGCCCCAGGCTTCCTTGACTTGTTCCACGACATCATCCACAGCGCCGCGTTCGCGTCCAACATGCCATTCGTCGATGCTGCCCAGGCGAGGTTTGGCAGGCAGCTGGTCAGCGGAAGCATCCTTGGGGCAATTATGGTGGTAAACCCTGGGGTCATTAGGTTAAGTTGTACACATCAGTGGGGCACCAAGTGCAGTATAAGAGTGGGTGTGTGCACACGTGGGTAAGATAAAACAAAGCATAGCGTGGGTGAGAGAAAGCAAGCGTGATTGTCACACCGTGCAAGAATTAATCCAGTGAAGTGGGGGAGAGAGATGAAGAGAGAGAGTGGATTAAAATAGTCATAAAAAGAAATACGTTGTATAAATTGAATAAAGTATGAAACCTATTTGAACTGCAAGGTTGAGATAACTGACCGCGTGTTTAATGGCAAATTCACATGGTGAATGTGCATTTGAGTGGCACGCTTAGAAAATTATCAATGTTGCTGTGGCCCACATGGGTTTGTACGTACAAGGAGTTTCAATATTCAAATAACCGTTGGTTCAGTGAAGATGATGAAAAAGAATTTGAAGCCACTGTGTAAAGCGCCATATCCAAGCAGATACAGATCTTGATTGCTTAATGCAGATCACACCGCGGGGGTGCAACTGACGCCGATCGACCTGTGAGCGCTGCTGATGAGATCGTCACTCCCAAGCCGAACTGTTTAGTCATTCCAAAAAGCTGCGGACCGTGAAACCATAATGCGCTTGTGATGTACATCGATGGTCGACATCGACCGAAGGAGAGGCCAACAACAAGTGAATATGCGACCATTCGGTCTTTACAAGCACAACCAAGCAGAAGAATGTGAAAGCTTTCGTCGAAATTTCAGCTTAACGCTCATGTTTAATGCAACATAAAATGTTTCGATCGAGTTGTATAAAACAAATGAGATTTGACTAGTTGAGTGTGGAGTGGGTGAGAATTATCGGTGGGGAAATTGTTAATAAGTCGATCACAAAGAGAAACGTGTTGTTTCGTATTAATTTTTAAGATTTTTTTCGTAGGAGATTGAACTTGCGTGAAAAATGGCTTCGATACAACGTCTTATTATCACAAAGTCTCTCCTAAGGTAAGATATAACAGAGAGTGAAGTGAGAGAACAGGTTAGACCTAATGCCGAGTGCGGAGACGAAATGCGTAAAATGAGAATATATATGTATATTGAGGTGTAGAATGTGAGCACCAGAAAATATTGGTCGTTTATAAGAGCTTTGAGCGCTTGACCGGGAACCACTTTGTGATTCTGTGATGGAACAGCGTGGTTTGTTGCAGTAGCATACAAGTATATCTTTTAGATTGTATGTACGAAAGCACAAGTCTGATTCAGGCAAAGTGCAGCACAGTCAGAGACTGTACGAGGACTGAGATTGTATGCAATTAAGGTGATGAGTCCGTGTTAAGTTTTCGTAAATGGAAACGCATCATCATCATCATCATCATCATCAAAGACAGCATTACACCGGTACCACGTACCGAATGCTTAACTGCCACACAACCATGAAAAAGTAAAATCCTAAAAGATGGGGAAGGGTGGGACTTAAATTGCTACGGCTTCTATAGAAGAGTAAGCACAAACAAACTGGGAAGAGGTGCCTACACCTCGAATGGAACATACATTCAAACAAGTTTCGTGAACGAGTAGAGCAACATCAGCACGGCAGCTTCCTTGCGGCTTTCACTGTCATGCATCATAACAAGCTTTTCTCGTCACTCTGCTTGACAACATACAAGGTTATGCAAACACTCCAAGAAGATGCTTAGTGCAAGACCGCCATTGAACACGGTTTCGGATAAGTTTCTCTCTACTAATGCACGCGGATTTGATTGTAGATAGCTACATAAAGCATCACGCATGTTGCCACGCTAATAAGTGAACATAAGTACTGCACATTTTTTCAGGATTTAAAAACAAGTATTTCTCTTCACATCAGGTAATGCCGTCAAGATCTGTTTCTAAGTACGGTACATCTAATGACCACATCATGTGGAATCGATAACGCGAGTTCATAAACAGAAATCAATAATCCCGATAGAAAGTTATACGCCATCCGATGAATGAAATGAATGAATGCACAAGCCTGATCCAGGCAAAGTGCCGCACAGTCAGAGACTGCACGTGGGCCATCCGATAGCATGCACCTATTATATGACGTTATATCGAAAGCCAATTTCATCGCTTTAACGTGTAATCAGAAGTAAACCGAGAACACATGTATATACCTCGTAATAAGTCCTCTGCTTTCCTTTATTTTCACTCAACAATCGAGGTCTTGCTTGAGACACTTTTGTTGATCGTCACTTTCGTGAATGCAACAGACTGATCAAAAACATTTCTTCTGATAGTGCACATCTACCGAACAAGACCCATGTTGCTTGCAAATCTTTTTCCTCCACCCGTAGCCAATAGTTTATTCCTTATTCAAGAACTAACAAAGTCAGAAACTTTTGTTCTTTACCTGGCACGATACATGGTTAATCAATCGATGGCTGTTTTGGAGTTGAAGATGCGCCTGACAATTTGATAACTGATGTTGGGATCTCCTCGTCATTTTGCTATCTTCACTTTCTAATTTCATTCGCATGTCCGTCTAGGCCTGAATAACCTGACAGTATTTCGACCCACGTACAGTATTTATCGTGCGATACTTTGCTTAGATCAGGCTTGTGTGATTTTATACATTTTACTATTACTTAGATTTTTGGATAAATTAATTGAATTGCTGAAAAACATGTACACGAATAAAGTCGTTTTCTTCTTATTCGATCAACCGTTCGAGCCATACCCATCAAGCATTGACGCTGTCAATTGGTAATGGCAGATTCATGCAGTTCATTGAGTTATTTTAACAGCGGCAATGTTTAGAAACGCAAAGAGGGAGGAAGAAGCGTAGTATCAATTACTGAATCGAATGCCCTGGATTGAGTTAGCATAAACCGATAACAAGTATAAATGAACGGGGCATAGAGATGAAGTTCAGACCGGGTGGGATGCTGCATATGGAATAAAATCAGACTAATAATGAAGGTATATAAGCTCAGGTATACAAGGAGAACGTCACAGCTGTATCTGCCGTTGTTGTCGCAGTAGGTAGCACAAAAACCTTTAATGAATGTCACACATTTCAACCATGGCATACTTACCGTTGATCTGTGGGGGATAAACTATTACGTTGTGTGAAGCCGGGCTCAAAACCCTTGGAAGAAACCGCGGTAATTGCAATATGCTGTTGAGCTTTGGCTTTTTCCCGCTCTTTCTTTAACCTTTCAGGGTCTTGTAGCAAATCGATGATGTCTTGGACCCTAATGCGTACTGGAAATGGAAGATTTGTTAACGATTGAATTGACAGAATTGGAAAGTGTTTATGAATAGCAATAAAAAGTAACAGTCTAGTTCAAAGGGTAACCCCAGAGATGTATTAGCAAGCGTTCGAAGAAACGTGAAGCAATAATTCCAACAAACAGCTAATTTAACAACGTTTTTGGGACCACAAAAATTATCATATTGTATGGATATATGAAAGCACAAGCCATGTCGAAGCAAAGTGCCACACAGTCATAGACTGTTCTACGAGCTATATACCATCACAACCCATGCAGAGGAAAGGTACTTTGCTTGACTCCATGCGCATGTTTTGACTACCGGGAAACTTATTAAGTCAGGATTGACATACAAGCAATAAAGTGAAGCGATCTGTGCATGTTTAAAAAATCGTTAGGTACGAAATTATATGCACTTATGACAGGATGAGCTCAGGTTTTAACGAATTATTACGTATGATGCGAAATTGTGCAGTACCTGTGTGCTGCGCTGGTAACACTGATTTACCACTGATATTAAGCTGCATGTGGAAACAGGCTAGAGTCTCACTACCAGTTTCATTTCTAATATCTGCCTCATGTCCATGCGCAGTCCAGACATGTGTAGCATTTTGTCTGGATCATGACAATCTAACGTAGTGTTCAATTATATGAAAGAATGTAGTATAAGATCTAAATAATGGAATGCGGTGATCAGCAGCAGGTTAAGTGGCAAAACGCTTAAGACCGAGCGGTTTCGTTGTAGTACTCTGAGTGTTAATTAACTATTAAAAGGGGAATTTCATGATTATAAATAAAGTATCAACAGTTAATAATGTATCATTGTTGTCTTTGATAACAATGATGAATATGATGATGAAAATCACAATGATAACAGTAATTATAAGGATAAGTACGGCTGCGCGACCCTCAAACAAAAAAACGTTTAGAATACAATTGATCGTGAACAATGTTGTCGGCCTGTCCTTCAAGTAATTGATTAATTAAACAGTAGGTCCAGCAGCTTTAACTTCACTTATTGAATGCTTCATTTACCTGAATTGAGTGAAGCTTGAACCGCACAAGCTTATGATATTTGGATTTCGATGCGATGACCTTAACGGGTGTCGCATTTGCATCTCGTGGTGTGTTAGATAAAACGACTTTGTGTGCTGATTATGACAGATAATTCGAAAAAACTGAAAATATTACAGCACTTAATCAAATGGCTGAAGTGGTAGAATTAAATATATTAGCAATGTCAATAATAATATGAATAGTATTAGTAATGATGATATTAGCGAAAATTTCGTAATTGTAAATTTTATCGGCACTTTGTGTCCTGTGATATGGAGAAAAGTAAAAATGCTTACCATTGATACCCTGGTCCTTTCCATTCTCCTCGAAATACTGGAACGCCTCAAGTGTACGCAAATCGTAGATGTGTTCGCGTGCGCTAGAAGCCACTTGCTCCGACCCATTTTTGAGCAAATAATCCAAGAGTAAAAGAGACTGAAAATGGCAATGGTATTACGAAGTAACAGGTGGTAACGGTAAAGTTTTTGTTATAATTTTTAACCACTTTAACACGTATACATTACATACATTACATAACCTGACACCCACGGAGCCAATACGTCATATTTGTTAAATATGAGTGTTTTAGTAGTGTATTGCTGAACACTATTTTGTGGAGTTGAGGCAGTGTAAAATCGATTGTCACCGATAAGTAGCTAAAGACAAGAGCTCATTGCAGCCCAAGTGTCACTATACTTTTCTTGAAAATCCTCCTAGACATTAGCAGCGTGACAATCTCTCAGCCTACGCGGCAGTTAAGCATTCGGTACGCGCTACCAGTGTAATGGTTCCAAAGGTTGTCATAGCCGGGGGTGGTAGTAGGAATGAGCCACCTACTATCTATAAAATGCTCCCACGTGGCGTGCGTCTCAAATAGCCTCTGACAACCAAGTCCAACTCCTGGCCTGCACTAGTGGCTTTCACAAGCCCGGCGGAACTGCTCTTACTGACAGGAGAAGGGCGAAGGCGGGTGACTGGCGCCTTAAAACCAGTTTGCTCCGTGTAGATGGAGCTCGTCAGCTACTGGCAATCCATCTAGGGGAAGGAAAACCCTGACCCCAAACCCCCACTGCCTTGTGGGTCACCCGATTGCGGGAAAGGCTTCGGGAGAAAACCCCGAGGAAAAATCCGGAGAGAAGTCCCGTAGGTAGATAACTGGCGCACAGCGCGTTTATCTGCCAACTCCCTGCTGCCTTGTAGGTTGCACTTGGCTGTGCAAAGGCTAGAGAGGTGTACTCGAACAAACACCGAGTGGTGCTGGGGACATCACTTGTACACTACCCCCAAGAAACTTCATGATGATGTCTCAATGGGTCTGCGTACCGTCTACGGAGTTCGCAGGTGGGAACGAGACTGGATCACGATCTGCAACGATCTCGCCTCCGATCGACGTGCGTGGGCTGGTGCGATCCGAGACATCAATGAAGCCGGCTAATCCACCCGTGGAGCCAGCCGCACAAAAGTAAAAGTAAGTAAGTAAGCTACCAGTGTAATGCTGTCTTTGATGATGATGACTACGTGCTATCAACGATTACGCGGCACTGTCTGGTTTCAGACTCGTGATGTAATTCAGCATATTAAACTTAGCGTAATGGCCTTAGTCTATCGTACAATAAGGAGATTGGAGTGATTTGAGGTTTGTGACCTTATCCTTTTTAAAAATGCACAGCTAGTTGTAATCTATATAATAAGGTAACGAGTGTACAAGTCGCACTAGAGCAAAGAGAAACTGGTAAAATGCTCTGGTACACAAAACATATATAAAGTCTTGGGGTAATGAAATAACAGTCAGCTCTTAATTGCACCTCATTGTAATGAAATCTTCGAAAACGATGGACCATAAATGTACAGCTCGAAGACCCATTCCACAGTAATTCAGTTCGACTCATGAACAAAAATAACTGCGATAATGTTCACGCAACTGATTACCAATGGAATTTAATAAAATGTTTAGTGTTAGTGGTCTACAGTTGTAGATTTGCGCTGTAAATAAACTGCAGCAAGAATTTTTCGATTTTAGCACATTTACCGAGATTTATATGAATACAATTGTGCTGACAGAATAATAAAAATAAAGAAATCGTGAGTAAAATACAGTGCTGGACGACAAAAATGGTGAAATATATTTCATTTGCAAAACGTTTTATGGGCGTGATAGCATGCCGATTGCGAGCTCATTATCTCGAAAAGCCGGCAGTTTATTATTGTGAGCCAAAAGGCTTGCTCGAAAGAATACGAAGTGCGTCGAATCCCAGGACAGTAAAATGTGGAACAAATTTATCAGCACCAAGCACTTTAGTCTGGAGTACTGTGAACTGTCACAATATGTTATTGACCGCACTTAGGCTAATGCACTGTTAACTTTTTCATGTCTACTCTAAATTCTGAAATCTGTTATACTTAACAGGCTTATGGCAAAAGAGCGGATTCATCCAGCCAGCGATAGAACATCGATAAAATAAAAGTCCATCCTTGATGCGAGGAAAGGAACTGAGCAATGTTCTTTGAGATTTAGAAAACTTTGTGGGCATACTCTATTTTTTCATTAAATTATCTCAACTGAAACATGGATGGTAAAATACGTATGCGAGTAGAGCCACTACACTCGTGTGTTTAAAATCCGATGATGAAAATCTTTGTATATCTAAACCTAATTTTTTCGGGAATGTCAATAAGAAAGTTATCAAAAGACCTGGGATGAGCAGGACCGGTGGATAGTACGATAAATAGCTTGAACCGCTGAATAACTTCTCCACATAATGTTTCAATTATTGATTTTGCCTCTAGGTAAACTTTTCGGACAGAAGCTATTGGTTCACAATAGCGAGAACAAAATTGATATCGCATGCATGTCTTTTTGATAATTCATACCTTCCTTTTTTCACATGTATGATGTATGTATGAAAGCACAAGCCTGATTCAGAAAAAGTGCCGTACAGTCAGAGACTGCACATGGGCTAAGATACTGTCAGGATGCCCGGGCCTAGACAGATATGAGAAAGAAAATAGAAATGGTAGTGAGACTCCAGCCTGTTTCAGCATGCAGCTTACTACCAATTGTCAATCAATTTAGCACGGTTAGCCGCACAGCACATAAGTACTGTATGATTGCACACCCGTGCACATGCACCAACTTGGATCTCCGCCTATTTTGACCAATTCGAAATGAAGCCTTTATAATTTTTTCTCCATTATTTCTATTATAATAAACGTCAAATTTTTTTAAGATGAAATAGAACCTAAATATGGCGAGCATGCTTCCAGTTGATATAAAAGGATGGTTGTAAGGCCCTGGCTTCAAATCACGGCATCATCGAATTGTGGATTGTCGGATACGAGAAAAATAGGTTAGTAGCTTTAAACGAATGTGCATTTTGAGACAGGATCAATCTGCTGTTAAGCTATGCCAATGCAAATAATGTGGAATGTTTGGCACTGGTTCGTAAACCTTATTAAGTATTTTCATGCAGTGATAGACTGTCATTTTGTAAGGTTTTACGGAAAATAATTTTGAAATAGTGATGTATACTTACTTTATAAACTCGACGCCAGTAGAAACTACTCTCGACATGTATTCTCTTCCATAAAACGGTCATAACTTCCAAGCAGCAGCTGTGAATGTATGTATACTCTGAAATTTGTTTCATTAGGTTGCTTGGGGGACCCCATGCTTCATCATTTGTGGCTTCTCGGACTCTCGCTTCTACTTCCGAATAATTGAGAACAGCATTCGCTCTGATAAATGAACTAAAATCTAATAAAAACCTACACTCTATCAGCCCAAATTTTTCCTTTATTGACAAGGTCGCGGAACATCCGTAAACGCAAACCACGTTCAAATTAAGGTGCGATATCGAGGTCAATGCATTTGACCTGAAACTTAAAATTGGTATAAGTTGGCACAGGACTGTAAATGGCTGATGGTGAAAAGCTTCAAAGGAGCGCCCACCACTGCCAAAGTTAGTTCATTGTTATCTTGTATCCTCGTCGTATGCGATGATACGTTAGGTGTTTTCAAGGTGGTCCTTCGGTCCAAGTATTTGTAGCTGCGACTGAGAAAAACCGAAAGCGTTTCTCTTCACCAAGCTGATGAAAGATTAGCTATGGAAAGTTAGTGCATAAATTTTAAACATGACGTTCAGGACGAGGCATTATATAACAGTATTTTTGTTTTTGTTTATAAATCGTGGTGAAGACCTTATTAATTTTAATGAACAAAAACATTTTACCAAGTCTGTCGACAGGCGACCTTTATATTCATGAAAATAAGTCAGGGAAAAACCCATACCACACTGCATCCAAAACCCTTTTAAATGCACCTAATGATGTGTAAGCGATCATTTCCTCAGTCAGACTAATCCAGAAGCCAATCGCTCTTTCACTGATGATTTGTTGCCTAAGATTCAGGTGGCTGTGGTTTTTCACGAGCTTTAATGTATGTCCTCTAGTCGAGAGAACATCTTTTAACAACCCTCGCCGTTGGAAGGTTTTTAATAGGTCACAACCTAGACGCCGACGCCGAAAGGAGAAGAGACTTAAAGTAATTAGATGTTCTTCGTAGGGTTTCCCAAATAAAAAATTCAATCATTTCGATAGCCAGACGTTGGAATCTCTCTAGTTGTAATATAACTTTTTGAAAAAAGCGAATCTAGGCTTGCAAGCAGTATTCTAAATTCGGTCTGACAATTGCCGTATATAAGTAGATAAACGCTTACGAAATTCTACATGTCAAGACGGACTTAAGCCTAAAGGGTTCTATTCTAGCTCGTTATGCAGCTGAATCTCATTGCGCAACCGTTTGAAGTCCGCTGTCACGACTATACCTAAATCCTTAACCCTCTGAATAGATTTAAAGTCGATCCTACCGTTATTCACAGTTACAGTAATTTTGTCAACTGCTGCAGACAATAGATGACAATTACTTTAGTTCAGAGGAAGATCCCAATCGCGCGACCATTTAATAAACTTTTCGATATCTCTCAACAATTCACCGTGATCACTGGATCCGGTGCATTTGACATCATCAGAAAATATGTAGCAGAGACATGACAACTGCGATGCCAGATAATCGATGAAGATTAGAAAGATAATTGGGCATAGTCCGGAACCGTGGGACCCCACTAGTAGATTTTGAGAATTCACAGTTAGTATCGCCTACATGGACCTGGAACGATCTATCACGAATAAAACTGGTTATCCAGTCGTGAAGCTTCAAAAATATGCCTTTGGCCGCGAGCTTCATCCCTAAGAACCTGTGACTAACCGGGTCGAAGGGCTTATTAAAGTCTTAGTAAAAGACCTCTACCTGTCCGCCATCATTCAGTCTCTTGAAAACTCAATCTAAAAAGCATAGAACATTCGAAAGACACGACCTTCTGTTGAACCATGCTCAATGAAGAATTGTGCACGAGGTTTCTGCACAACTGATCCCTGATAAGTCGCTCCAAGATTTCACATAAAACAATAGTCAAGCTTACTGGTCGGAAATTCTTAACTAAGTTTGCGCAACCACCCTTTGGAATGGGTACGACAATGGTTTTCTTCCAAGCATCTGGTAGGATGCTTTTGCAGAGCGATTTATTGTATAAATCACAGAACGGATATGCTAGTAAGTTAGATATTTCCTTTAAAATTTTAGGATACATATCGTCAAGTCCGGTGGATTTGTTTCCGTCGAGATTCCTAATAATGATGAGAAGAAGAATTATAATTATAATAATGATGATAATAATAATATATTCTTGGTAAACCAAGGGATGCGAAACATGATCAGGCCATGATCGTGTCTTTAGAACACGAGCGACATCATCCGTGCAAAAACTACTTCGCTTAGAGAGGCACTCTTTTCCGTAGTAAGAGTTGGGACTGAGTGAATTGCATCACCGCCATCCACGCTATGTACGCTTTGAAAATAATCTAGTAAAGCTGCAGCCTTATCGGGGTCAGAATTGGCTTTCTCGTCGTTGTCTAATATTAGGGTACCCATGTGCTCCCTTGTCTTACCCTTAAACTGAACATAAATAAAATACTTCATAGGGTTCTTTTTAGCGGAGTTCGCAAATTAAGTTTCGTAGCTTCGCTTAGGCCTCCGTTGTAGCTTTACTATGTTGTTTCTCGAAGCCTTACAGCACGACCAATTTCTATATGTTGATAAGGCTTTATATCTTTGCCAGTGTCCTTCGCGCCTAATAATGTTGCGTCGCACCGCAGGAGTCCACCAAGATGGCTTGTTCTTTAGGTCGAAAAGTACAGTAAAGTTCTTGGAGACTTATAATATTGCGCCTAGTAACTGACCGTTAACTCTTGATGTAATTAGTTTCAGAGAACCATTCACATCGTAAAAGCGGAAAGCCATGCGGCATTCCAGTCAACTCGGTTTAGATTACGCGGGTATTGCACTGTTGTCTTATGAAAACACAGAATTGCCTGGAATATTATGTAGACATTGTCACTTTTCCCAAAAGGTCCGTCATAAGAGAGGTTTTGGGCTTCTTCAGGACCTTTCGAAAAAAGAAGTTTCAGTGTAGATGGTGAATGTCCGTCTCTCTACCTAGTTCTCTTACTTACGTGCTGATGAAGCGCACTGGAGTGCAGCCAATTGAGATATTCCTAGGCAATTCTATCAGAGGTCGTCTGAGTGTCGCCGTCAATACCCGGTACGTTGAAGTCACCTATTACATAGACTAGTGGGGCATTTCTGAGCAACCTAGTAAGAAGTTCCCTAAGTTCCTGGTACTCCTCCTCAGAAGCGCCGTGTGCCCTGTATAAGCAGCTAATGCAAAAGAGAGCTTACCGTCAGTGACGATTGTTGTGTCTAGCTTTATGCTAAATGTGGCCATTTCGATGCCAGAGTCTTGGTATTTAATTCCATGCATTAAGTGTTTTATGGCAAAAGAAAATAGAATTGTACAAATGATTGATGCAAGCTGAATTGTGGAATAATTTTTTGCATTCATTAATGGTATATGTGTATGTGTATGGAAGCCCAAGCCTGATGCTGGCAACGTGCTGCGCACTCATAGACTGCATGTCGGCTCAGATACTGTCAGGTTGACCTGATCGAGACGGATATGAATAAAAAATTTAAAATGGTAGTGAGACTCCAGGGTGTTTCGGCATTCGGCATTCTACCAGCAAGCAATCAATTTAGCAAGGTGTTAGTTGCACAGAACAGACTTACTGCACGATTGCACATCCTTTTATTGATGATAGAAGAGCACAATGTGGATACAGCTAAAATCACAGCAGTTGGAACATTATCATAACCACACATAATGCTCTAGATTCAACTAGGTGGTTTGATATGCCGCAGGATGTATTTATTGGATGCAGGAACTCAGGCAAAAACTGAAGTTTCTCGATTGCAAAAGCTCAGAGTGTTGTCAATTTGGGATAAAGAGAAGCATTTGTATATTTGGTTGAAATAAATCACTTTCAATCGAACGAAAAATAACCCCATGCACTGTATCAGGAATAAAGATATCTAGCGGACCATCCCAGAGTGCAAAAAATCAAGTAAATGAGACCGTATCATCATCATGGACAGCATTACATCTGTAGCAAATTTGTTTGTTTGTTGACCTAATACGCTTTCCGAATGATTAAACATTCCGTTTCGGGGGGAACAGTCACTCCCGCAGCGCTTGCAACGATAGGCGGAACTATGTCGTTGGACGTCAGTTGCACGCTGCATTTAGCAGCCAAGAGTGATTATTGGATTGATACAATCACTTGACGATGGACTATGGTCTAGCTCATGCTCATGCTCATGCTCATGCTATTGTTAGCCTAAAGACTTTTCATGGTCACGGTTTAGCCCATCCCGTGCCTTGATTACTTCTGTCAACCGGTTCAATATGAAAAGCTTGCTATCACTTCGCGTGCATAGGTAAATGACTTCTGTTCTCGTCTTAAAAGTGTGCTCCAGAAGCTGATCATTGAAAAGGCTATAAAGGTTATGTGATATCTTCTGGATAAGATTTGTTATTTTAGCATGCACTGATCAATAAAAGAAATTTCCGGCAAACAGCAAAATGCTCGTTTTATACTTTACGCCCATTTCCAGATGGATTTTGTTTATTGATGTAGCTTATGCTTTCTAAATTCCCCGATGTTCTATGTTTTTTAGTTAAGATAATGTTTTCTGCTTCGCATTACATTTGAATGCTGTAAACTCATCATAAATCAGTGTGTGGGTTAATGTTTGTACTAGTGTGTAGTAGGTAGAAGATATATTATGTTTATTACGCTTTGGTTTTTGAACAAACTGTGTATATCCGACTAGTTTGATGGTATTAGGCAAAAGCTTAAGGTTTATATCGGTAGATTCTACCCAGTTGAGTTCAGGCATGTTAACATTTCCTGCAATCATTTTATTACGGAACGGGTGCAGAGATGCTTCAGTGAAGCAATCGATCATGCCTTCAAGTGATTTTGAAGTCGTAGCCGGTTGGCAGTAAAGGTATCTAAGTAAGAGATCAAAAGCTGGTAATACAAATCAGATATACCTTTACGTTTGGAAATGTGGTCCCACCTAAAATGTGATAGTTTGGAATCAACATTTTAGAATCTTGTAGTTTCTTTTTTATCCATGATTCAGTTATTAGAACAATATCAGCGTGTTTAGAAAAATGATTTAAACGTTGAGCTAATGGCTAAATATTCATTAGAGTGATGCATTAAACGTCGGTTGAGTTTGGGAGTATTTCTATTGTTAAATGTTGAAGAGTTCATGATAGGTTTTTGTTTTGGCAATAGGGCAGTCGTTCGTCAGAGCTTAGTTAATATGGTTCATTTACTTGACTGAGAAGATGTAATAATCTTGGATAAGATACCGGGTTGTGCTGTTTTATTGACTGAAAAAAGCAAATTTAGAGATGGATTTAAATCTTGCGGCACCCCATCCAATTCCATCGTTTCTTTCCCGTTGCTGTAAGATAAGGTGGAAAATTTAGTAGTCGCGATACGCTTATTTAAATGAATATCCGTTGGATTGCTGCATGTTCAGGCTTGATAAAGACATAGTTGAATCTGGGAATCGATTTGAAATCATTCTTGTGTGACATAAATCTTTTATCACTGAGTTGTAATAAGGTTGGACAATATTTCGGATATTTGATTTTACTCAAGCGTCTTAACGAAACACAATCTAATGTGAAGCCATAAGTAAAACATATAGCACGTTCCTGATCGTGTTAAAGGTATCTGTCATCTATATTGAACAGTATTACATTTCGAAATGATAATAAACTTTGACTAATTTCGGTGCATATTGATTGAAAAAACTTGTAAGTTCGTTGAATTGTTTTCATGACTATGTCTGAATTATCATCCAAATTGATCGTCAATGTTTGCTAACTATTGCAAACCTGAGTAACAAAAGAGTTATTCTTCCAAATTTCATTTAATCCAGATTCCGTATTTTAATTAGAATAATGAAAGTGTTCTGATCTAAATAAACGGAGCAATTGTTAGTCTAAGGAATTTCTCGCAGATTAGGTCGCTTCATGATTGGTGTTCCAGTTTACAAGATTAAAATAGTATAAGATGGAATATTACCAAAAAGATTGTAAGATATAATATAAACGTTTTGCTGTGTGTGAAGCAATTGGGATTCACGTGCCGTTTTCAAGCCGTTGTTTTGAAAAACATTGGGAAGTGTATTAATTGCTTTTTAATGAGCTATTCGTTTTAAATATTTTATGTAAGCTACTATGCGTACGATTTTTACTCAACAATTCTTTATCGGTTGCTATTTTTGATGGTACTTGGTGGTATTTTCCAGCTCTGATAAAAAAAATCATTACGAATTTTCGCTCTCAGGTATTTAGGTATCTAGGTATTCAAAGTTTCTATCACCGTTTGGTAAAAGCGATCACGTAATGATGATCTTCGGAGCATTAATATGTTTTTACATAAATTTCTCTCGTACTAAACGCAATTCAAGTCTTGTAGCCTGGGTTTTACACATACATACATCAAAATCTTCCTTTTAGTTATCTAGCGATTACAATGTGACTGACAACTGTAATCGAATTTGTATCAAAAAAGTTACGAGACGAGCACGCTCTGCTGCATTGCGTGAGAAAACACCTAATGCCGCTCATGTGAACTTCGCATGTCCGTAGGTCTACATTTAAACAGTATCGGCAATAACGATAATATAATCTATCCCTCACTTCTGGTTTTTGAGCCCGCTAAAAAATACGCTCGGAACGCTTACGATAAATTACAGCGTTTGCACAAAAAAGATTTTGAGTTCTTATTAGCTAGGGATGCCTACTCCAATCCGAAACGTTTTTGTAGCTACGCACAATCAAAAGGCAAATACAGGTAAAGCTGTAGAGATTTAAAACTGGAGGACTGAAAAAAAAATGATACAGACCTGTTTAAGGAGACTACCTTCTCAGAAGATGGGATAATTCTCCAAATACACCGTCTGGGCTGATTAGTCTGCCACCTGGTGAGGCTGAGTTGTATGACTCACTTAACTATGTTTGTGATGGACCGGAGGTTGTCCACTCAATTATCGGTAGATTCTACCCAGTTGAGTTTAGGCATGTTACCATTTCCTGCAATCATTTTATTACGGAACGGGTGCAGAGATGCTTCAGTGAAGCAATCGATCATGCCTTCAAGTGATTTTGAAGTCGTAGCCGGTTGGCAGTAAAGGTATCTAAGTAAGAGATCAAAAGCTGGTAATACAAATCAGATATACCTTTACGTTTGGAAATGTGGTCCCACCTAAAATGTGATAGTTTGGAATCAACATTTTAGAATCTTGTAGTTTCTTTTTTATCCATGATTTAGTTATTAGAACAATATCAGCGTGTTCAGAAAAATGATTTAAACGTTGAGCTAATGGCTAAATATTCATTAGAGTGATGCATTAAACGTCGGTTGAGTTTGGGAGTATTTCTATTGTTAAATGTTGAAGAGTTCATGATAGGTTTTTGTTTTGGCAATAGGGCAGTCGTTCGTCAGAGCTTAGTTAATATGGTTCATTTACTTGACTGAGAAGATGTAATAATCTTGGATTAGATACCGGGTTGTGCTGTTTTATTGACTGAAAAAAGCAAATTTAGAGATGGATTTAAATCTTGCGGCACCCCATCCAATTCCATCGTTTCTTTCCCGTTGCTGTAAGATAAGGTGGAAAATTTAGTAGTCGCGATACGCTTATTTAAATGAATATCCGTTGGATTGCTGCATGTTCAGGCTTGATAAAGACATAGTTGAATCTGGGAATCGATTTGAAATCATTCTTGTGTGACATAAATCTTTTATCACTGAGTTGTAATAAGGTTGGACAATATTTCGGATATTTGATTTTACTCAAGCGTCTTAACGAAACACAATCTAATGTGAAGCCATAAGTAAAACATATAGCACGTTCCTGATCGTGTTAAAGGTATCTGTCATCTATATTGAACAGTATTACATTTCGAAATGATAATAAACTTTGACTAATTTCGGTGCATATTGATTGAAAAAACTTGTAAGTTCGTTGAATTGTTTTCATGACTATGTCTGAATTATCATCCAAATTGATCGTCAATGTTTGCTAACTATTGCAAACCTGAGTAACAAAAGAGTTATTCTTCCAAATTTCATTTAATCCAGATTCCGTATTTTAATTAGAATAATGAAAGTGTTCTGATCTAAATAAACGGAGCAATTGTTAGTCTAAGGAATTTCTCGCAGATTAGGTCGCTTCATGATTGGTGTTCCAGTTTACAAGATTAAAATAGTATAAGATGGAATATTACCAAAAAGATTGTAAGATATAATATAAACGTTTTGCTGTGTGTGAAGCAATTGGGATTCACGTGCCGTTTTCAAGCCGTTGTTTTGAAAAACATTGGGAAGTGTATTAATTGCTTTTTAATGAGCTATTCGGTTTAAATATTTTATGTAAGCTACTATGCGTACGATTTTTACTCAACAATTCTTTATCGGTTGCTATTTTTGATGGTACTTGGTGGTATTTTCCAGCTCTGATAAAAAAATCATTACGAATTTTCGCTCTCAGGTATTTAGGTATCTAGGTATTCAAAGTTTCTACCACCGTTTGGTAAAAGCGATCACGTAATGATGATCTTCGGAGCATTAATATGTTTTTACATAAATTTCTCTCGTACTAAACGCAATTCAAGTCTTGTAGCCTGGGTTTTACACATACATACATCAAAATCTTCCTTTTAGTTATCTAGCGATTACAATGTGACTGACAACTGTAATCGAATTTGTATCAAAAAAGTTACGAGACGAGCACGCTCTGCTGCATTGCGTGAGAAAACACCTAATGCCGCTCATGTGAACTTCGCATGTCCGTAGGTCTACATTTAAACAGTATCGGCAATAACGATAATATAATCTATCCCTCACTTCTGGTTTTTGAGCCCGCTAAAAAATACG
The DNA here is from genome assembly GCA_013407085.1 of Atriophallophorus winterbourni. Classification (NCBI taxonomy): domain Eukaryota; kingdom Metazoa; phylum Platyhelminthes; class Trematoda; order Plagiorchiida; family Microphallidae; genus Atriophallophorus; species Atriophallophorus winterbourni. The sequence goes on along the minus strand of JACCGJ010000307.1, from coordinate 54,575 downwards.
CTCGGAACGCTTACGATAAATTACAGCGTTTGCACAAAAAAGATTTTGAGTTCTTATTAGCTAGGGATGCCTACTCCAATCCGAAACGTTTTTGTAGCTACGCACAATCAAAAGGCAAATACAGGTAAAGCTGTAGAGATTTAAAACTGGAGGACTGAAAAAAAATGATACAGACCTGTTTAAGAAGACTACCTTCTCAGAAGATGGGATAATTCTCCAAATACACCGTCTGGGCTGATTAGTCTGCCACCTGGTGAGGCTGAGTTGTATGACTCACTTAACTATGTTTGTGACGTACCGGAGGTTATCCACTCAATTATGCTAAAGAATCTTGTCTCAGTGCTTACCGAACCTTTGTGCAAGCTCCTAAATTCATACTTGCACTTGGGAGTGGTTCCTATTGAATGGAAAGACTTCATAGTCGTGTCAATGCTCAAGGGTGTTTGCGGGTCCATTCTTCGTAACTATTGACCGATCAGCCTGTCAAGCATCATCTCGAAAGTATTGGATAAACTATTGCGTGGCAATATAAGTCCACATCCTCGTCAGCATTCTCTACTGAGTATAATCCAACATGGATTTCTTAAGTGTAAATCCTTCGTGACAAGTATCCTCAGTTTGTTGAATACTGCCACCAGAAGGCTGGACGGAGCTAAACCAGTCTAAGTTTTCTACCTAGATTTTAGCAAGAATTCCGATTCTGTGAGTCACTGCTTTCTAGAGATCAAGCTACCAGCAAAAGGCATAGGAATTAGTCTACATGCTTGAATAAAAGCATTTTTGACAGGTATGACATTCAGAGTTCGGTTAGAATCCACGTTGTTGAGCTAAACCGACATAATAAGTCAGGTAAATGTAGATTCGGTACTCGGTCCTCTTCTATTCATGATTTTCATTAATGATTAAAGTGAATATGCTTCATTTTTTGGATGATGTTAATTGCATCAGATGAACGGATGAACATACCTCGATGCACGACCTTGTTCATATTAGTCAGACCTGTAGTGGACCAGAAATATAAGTCTAGCACTACACACAAAATGGCAAAAAATGGAAAGAACTCACTAAAAAACCAAGAGAGCAAATGTCCAAATAAAGATCCGTAACGTCCAACGATAGCGAAGTAATCCACACAGGAAAATCCAGGAAATGGAATCCAAGGTGCAGAAAGCGCTAAAATGTTGGAGATTCCGTTAATCACAGTTCCAGCACAAAGTGGCGCACACAGACTTCGCAACCACGGAAGAAGACAGACTCCGAGTTCGAAATTGTATTGACCGCCAAAAAGTATATTGTACAAGCATTGATACAGATGAAGTGTACATGGCCAAAAAATGAACAATCATACAAGGCCAAAAAGTGTATGTACAAAATGCTAAGGTACAAGGGAAAGTAGGTCACTACAATACTCCCCCACCAGAGCGTTAGTTAGGCTTGAATGAAGGGTAACATACGCTCGAAATGTTCATAAGGTCACGTAATCAGCAAGGCGTTTGAGCCAATGCACATGTCTACCGGTTCGGGTTTGAACGGGGGTAGGAGGGACCGGGGAATTAGGATGAACATGGGTGGAGGTTGGCACATGAGGATTATCAGGGGTTGTGCGTGTGGCGTAGTGATGCTTGGTGGAGATTGCGGCTTAAGCTCGACAAAAGCGGGTTTTAAGCGGTCAATAGAAACTGTGTCACGTCGACCATTCATATCCAAAACGAAGAACTTGTGTTTACGCTCAATAACTCTGTGAGGTCCGTGATAGGATGGCTGAAGAGGTTTACAAACAGAGTCGCGTCGCACAAAAACAAAATCACACGTATCAAGATGAGGTGATTTCTGTTGGTGGATAATGCGCTGACGAGGAGGCGTAAAGTCTAACTTGGACATGAACGTGCGCAAGCGAGAAATGTAATCTGACGCCGGAGGTAGTGACTGGCAGGGCACAACGAGTTCACCGGGAAGACACAAGGCGGTACCAAAAACTAACTCTGCGGCTGAGCACTGCATGTCTTCTTTGATAGCGGAACGTATTCCAAGAAGAACAAGTGGCAAATTCTCAGTCCATTTATTAGGATCAGGCTGGCAAGCTAAAGAGGCTTTAAGCTGCCGATGGAAGCGTTCAACCAATCCGTTCGAGTTAGGGTGGTAGGCGGTGGTTCGTATGTGCTGACAGCCAAGGAGTCGCGTCAAATCTCGGAACAAAGTCGATTGAAACTGAGCGCCACGGTCGGTTGTGATGACAGATGGTGTGCCAAAATTGGCAATCCAATGTTCGACGAAGGCGCGTGCTACAGTCTCTGAACATGTGTCTTTGATCGGAACAGCAATCGGCCATCGAGTAAAGCGATCAATCGCCGTTAGGATGAATGAGTATCCGTTCGATGATGGCATAGGACCGACGAGATCAAGATGCACATGAGAGAATCGACAGTTGGGATGCCTAAATGGAACGTAAGGTGTGAAGGTATGTCGAGATATCTTGTTCTTTTGACAAACAATGCAATGCTGGACCCAGTTTCGTATATCCTTATTCATGGACGGCCAAACAAAACGATCTGCGATTAGCCTCACGGTGGCACACTTTCCAGGATGAGACATAGAATGAAAATGATCGAAAATGGCACGTCGCAGAAAAAGAGGGACAAGAGGTCTAGGTTTCCCTGTCGAGATATCGCATGTCAACGAGGCATCGGTGTTTGGTAACTGAATTTGCTGCAAATCCAGGGATCGACACTTCGCGAGTTCGGTTTTATCAATCTCGGCTTGATGGTTAGTCAAAAGGGAGAGATCAAATGGTGTGCCTGAAGACAAAACAGAAATGTCGGGTCTTGATAAAGCATCGGCGACCAAGTTAGCATCTCCTTCGAAGTAACGAATATCGGTAGAGAACTGAGAAATGTAATCTAAGTGTCGAATCTCGCGTGGCGAATGACGATCAAGTTTAGACTGCAGAGCAAAAGTTAATGGTTTGTGATCCGTAAAAATAATGAAGTCACGACCTTCCAGTAAATGACGGAAATGCCGTATGGCCAAATATATCGCAAGTAATTCACGGCCAAATGTGCTGTAGCGAGTTTGTGCCGGATTGAGCTTTTGCGAGAAAAATGCCAGTGGACGGACTGTGTTCTTGTGGTGTTGTTGTAAAACAGCTCCCACAGCCGAATTGGAGGCATCAGTCGTCAATGACAAAGGAAAGGTCGGCTCCGGATCAATGAATGAGAGTTCTGTGGCACTGCAAAGAGCTTTTTTTGGATGCGTCAAAAGCTTCAAGTGCCTCTGACGAAAGCTGAAGAGATTTTGATTTGGAGTCGAGCAAATCGGTCAGCGGTGCGATTATCTTTGCGCAGTTTGGAATAAAGCGACGGTAAAAGTTGATCATGCCAATAAAGCGGCGCAACTGCGTTACCGTTGTGGGGACAGGAAAGTCGGAAATCGCCGGGCATTTCTCGGGAAGAGGTGTGATACCAGATCGAGTAAGGCGATGACCGAGGAAATCCAGTGAATATGTGCCGAAAATGCATTTACTTGGGTTGATCTTTATCCCGTAGTTAACGAAACGTTCTAAAACGAGACGGATGTGCTCGACATGCTCCTCTGGAGAGTTGCTGGCAATCAAGACGTCGTCGATGTATGCGTAGGCGAACGGCAAGCCTCGCAAGACTTCGTCGATGAAACGTTGAAAGGTTTGTGCAGCGTTTCTCAGGCCAAAGGGCATCCAAGTGAATTCGTATAAGCCGAAAGGAGTCGTGACTGCCGTTTTGGGTATGTCTTCCTCGGCTACCGGGATGTGATAATAAGCACGGACGAGATCAAGCTTAGTAAGTATCGTCGTGGCACAAAGATTCAAAGAGAAATCGTGAATGTGTGGCACTGGATATCTGTCGGAGACCGTTCGATTGTTGAGAGCACGTTAGTCGCCACATGGCCTCCAGTCATCTGAGGTCTTCTTGGGGACCATATGAAGTGGTGACGACCAGGAGCTGGAAGAGGGACGGATGATCCCGAGCTCCAGCATATGATCCAAATTCGGCTCTCGCGATTTTGAGTTTCGACGGGTGAAGTCGCCTAGGTCTGAAGGAGACTGGTGGTCTGCTAGTGACAATGTGATGTTTCACAGAGTGTGTCACTTTGTCTGTCGGTCTTGGGGGCTGCATGACGGATGGGAATTCATGCAGTATAGCACAAAAAGTCGAAGCTTCTGGAGTAACAGCTTTGATGCCGGAGGAAACGGCTTTAGTAGTGATACCTGAGACCTGTAAAGAGGTTTTCGTATCTACTAATCTTCGCTGTTTTACTTCGACGGTTAGACCGAAGTGAGACAGAAAGTCGATGCCGATTATTGGGCAATTTACCTCCGCGATGAGAAACACCCATGGAAAACTGCGTCTTAGTCCTAAGTTGAGGGTTAGCAGGCGTTGGCCGTAAGTGTTAATACGAGTGCCATTTGCCGCTTGAAGAGTGTAGGACGATGGTTTGGAGGTGCTGGATGTTGGAGGTATGACGCTAATTTCAGCGCCAGTATCGACTAAAAAACGCAGACCACTCGATTTGTCTGTGACATAGAATAGGCGACTCGGGTTTGATGGGCCGGGAACAGTAGTCGCCGTAACTGATTGACCCTTGATTTTGACGGTTTTTGAACACGGAGAGATGCATTTTGAGGCTTTATCCCCATATCTCTTGTGGTACCAACATACGCGCTCAGGGGTTTTCGATGGTCGAGATTTAGATTTTGAGCGAGGTGGGTTGGGAGATTTTGACAAAAGAGAGTTCGCCACAAGAGTTAGTTCAGCGACTTGTTCTTTTAATTCCGAACATGGACAGGGCGAATTGATGTGTGCGGAATAAACCGTAATTTGGTCGGCTTCTTTTGCTTCGAGCATTTTGTCAGCCGCTTGTGCTAGTTCGTCTAATGATACGTAAGAAATCAAACCAGCAAGCACTTGGCAAATGTCATCTGGCGAAGAAGCTGAGATGGCTTTTTATCACCAAGAGCCATTTTGGAAAAGAGGACGTTGAGCTTCTCATGCTCAGAAAAACCAATTCGGTCTATTAGAGCAGATTTGAGCTTTTCGTATGGCTTGACCTCAGGCATAGCATGAATGAGATCACTGACTTGTTCAGCTACGTCGAGAGGGAGCAGGGTCACCACATGAGAATACATAATAGATTCATCGGTGATGCCATATATACGAAAAATAGCTTCAATTTGGCCGAACCAAAGAGGGAGATTAGAAACGTTTAAAGCCGGTAATGTGCATGGAATATGTTGTGATTGTAGGATTGTGGAAACTTTACTTATGGAAAAATCGCTCATGGTGGGGGTGTTAAGTGAGTTTTCCAAAAAAATAAGCCAAAAATTGACAAATACGAAGATATCGTTAATGCAAAAAATGCAGTTTGTCGAGGCTCACCAATTATGTAGTGGGCCAAAAATATAAGGCCAGCACTACACACAAAATGGCAAAAAATGGAAAGAACTCACTAAAAGACCAAGAGAGCAAATGTCCAAATAAAGATCCGTAACGTCCAACGATAGCGAAGTGCCAAATGTGCCAGTCTGGAGAACAGTTCATAAACGCTTAATTGCGATCGGTCAAACGGTGGACGGTAGCCCAAGTCGTTAAGGCATGGGACTACAATGGCGATGGTCGGGGGTTCGAATCCCGCCCCCGAAGCGGTGGATATGCACTGCTGATGAGCTCAAATGAGTGCGAAACTCGAGTCCAGTGCTTCCATTATGGATCGTCGTGATCAACCTTGTGAATAGTTCCACGGGCTTGGCACGGATGAGTAGCCACAAATATAAACAACTTATTCTCCAAATACCGCTTAGATAGCGAAGTAATCCACACAGGAAAATCCAGGAAATGGAATCCAAGGTGCAGAAAGCGCTAAAATGTTGGAGATTCCGTTAATCACAGTTCCAGCACAAAGTGGCGCACACAGACTTCGCAACCAGGGAAGAAGACAAAATCCGAGTTCGAAATTGTATTGACCGCCAAAAAGTATATTGTACAAGCATTGATACAGATGAGGTGTACATGGCCAAAAAATGAACATTCATACACACCTTCCAAGAGAAAAAATAAACGCCAACTCTTGTTAGCACTGGGTGAAAAGATTTCACTCCAGGTATCAAGAAATTCCCTCAGTGTTAACGCGGCACCGTGTGTTAGGGATGTTATAGTTTGGGCAGACGTGAAAATGGAAAACCAATGTGCCGCTGCAGCTCGGCGTGCACACAAGGTAATATTCGGTTGAAATCCGTGCTATCGAGCAGAGAACCCGATGTATTCCTGCCACTTTACAAGGCATTCGTACGGGTGCATCTGGAATATTGTGGTAATGCGTGATGCCTTCACTGCAGGAAGGACATCGTTTGACTTGAAAGGGTACACCTCTCGCATGTGAAACTTTAGGAAGCACCCCCTGAATACTCTGGATCTTTTCTCCAATGGGCGCCTTCGTGTAAGAGGCATCTTAATTAAAACCTTGAGAATCTTAAAGAGTTTAAATGGCTTTCTATCAAACGACTTCTTAACCTCAGGTTCCCAGCTGGGCACTCGATGCAATCCACTTAATCGTGTTAAGAAGCAATGTCGGCTTGACACCGGAAACACATTTGCTGGCTTCCGGTGGAAAATTTCTGGATAATGTTTCCAGAAGAATTAATATCTCGCAATTACGTCACGATCTCAAAGCAAGGTTTGCAATACTACTGCAGTAAGTTTTTCCTGAATACTCTCCCTAATTGCTATATAAACTAATATAGATAGCCTTTTTAAACGTTATACCGAAGGAAAGTAATTGCTAGAGTTTCCGGTTTTTAAACACTATTCTTCTTCACCTAACCTATCTCCGTGTTTGTGAAGAGAAAACTGATTTTTTTCTAGCACCGCTTATAATGCGGTGCTCTCTAAATAAAACCCAGGTAATCGTCGGAACTTTGGCGGTACGTTCAACTTTATTGCATTTGCCACGCTCAGTTACAAACTTTTACGAATTTTCACCGTATCACAGTTGTACTGTAAAATAGAAACTCTATTTTACTCATTCTCGAAAGTTTAAACACACAATTCGTTATGCACCTCTTGCTGATTAATTACTTCCGTAATAAACTCAGTATTCTGTTTTAATCTTGCATCACCGTGTTTTAGCTATTTTCAACTATGAATAAAACTGTTTGTATTAGCGTGAAATGTGGCAAACAAGTAGCCAAATGTATTGAGTGCAATGCTTGCAAGCGTTGGGCTCACCCTGGCTGCTCAGCTATACATAAATCCCACTTTGGGCTTTATGCGAAATTCCGATGGCTTCCGTGGTATTGCAGTGATTGTCACAAGGCTGCCACTGAAGCCGCATTTGTGTACCACCAACGGCGATCTAGTTTGACGCTAGCTAGTGCGTCTGAATCCGTGTCCGACCGAACTTATGCATCAGTCGCGCGGTCCAATTTAGTCCCTGGGCGGGCTTCGGCGGGTAACAAGGCCAAACATTCGAGCCAGTTATCCCGCCCTCCTGTGCCATCCACCACTGTCAAGGCAAAAAATAAACCTAAGCCTTCTAAAAGACGGGTGTCCAAGGGCTCTAAACCACCGCTAACCGACGCTAACGTCACACTGGTGAAACAATCACCTACTAGTCTCAGACTACATTCACGAATGGTGTCCAATTCAGCAGGCACCCCAAGAAGGCAGGCTAAGACTATTAATTCCGGTAAAAATGGAAAGCAACATACAAATGTTATCGGTTCCAATGCCATAAATCAAATTATTCTGGAGCTGAACAGTCTTCGGAAAAAAAATGATTCATTACATGGCCCATCTTCGGCTCGTAAAAATAGAACTCATAATGTTCTAGTTTTCAATCGTACCGAGCCCTCCATCAAGGAATCCAAATCTCGTAGAGATTTGGACCGCAGGTGTATCCACCATCGCTTTCGCATGGTTGGGATGAAGCCCTCCACTCTCACGGTGCGAGTTCATCGTGTGGGTAGATGGAAGATGGACAACCGGCCTCGACTAATCCTAGTCGAGTTCAAATTTCAGGCGGATCGCGATGTGTTTTTGTCTAAGGCGGAACACATAAATAACGCAACTTTAGAACAACTCCAAGTGAAGCCTGACAACCCTCCTTTTGATAGGAGGCAGTTCACTGTAGCTCCGATTGGGATTAACTTAACTGTAGGGTTATCCGCTCCCCTTCAGCCTGATGCGAAGCCGATCGCTACTGCATCAACAACGATCGTACCGGTGCGTGCATCACCTATGATCTTGATATCAGGTGCACACGGACGATCTGCTTAGCTTGAATGAAAAAGGAAGCCAGTCGAGCCTTTCTAGTGGTAGCTCCTATGTTATTAATAAGGGCTCAATAGTCAGGCAACGTTCCATTAGCTTGAATGGCGTAGGAAGTCCGTCAAGCCTTTCTAGCGGCAGCGCCCATGTTATAAATGAGGGCTTAATAGTAAGGCAACGTTCCATTACCGTCGTGCAAAATGCACGCGATATTGCTTCTCCTGCATTAAGCAGTACGCCAAAAACGTACAGCTTCCCCGGGTGCTTCGACCGAGGGCAAAGCACGACTCAGCTTAGAAGCGCGCATATCCATTGCCACTATGTTGTACGCTAATGTGTGCAGCATAAGAAATAAGTGGTCTGAACTTTCTTTTCGTGTAGCCGAGATACACCCGAGAGTTATAGCGCTGTCTGAAACCTGGCTGTCTGCGGTTGATGTTGTGCCAGCTAGCATCAGCGAACAATATCTTGTCATCAGATGCGATAGACCTGGCGATAGAAGAGGCGGAGGCGTGGCACTTTTCCTTGAATATGGTCTACACAATACGGGTCCAGGGTTATCACTCGCTATCGAAAATGTCCAAGATGTTACTAGTGTCCTGACTTGCTATAAGTCAGCACTGGCGATTGCTTGTGTTTACGTCACGCCCTGTGCAACCCTGAGAGAAATTAGTCAACTGCTTGAGATGCTTGACGGGTTGTTTCAATCAGCCCCAAGCGTACTCATTCTAGGTGATTTTAATCTCCCAGATATAGACTGATCAGCTCCCTCAGGGGTACTCACTGAGCAATCCGCATTTTTTTTTATTGGATCCACTATCATGGATTACATCAGCATGTGAACAAACCCACCAGGTTCCGCGATGGATGCACTCCATCCACTCTTGATTTCATGCTGTCGTCTCAGCTAAAAGCTGTCAAGAATGTCAAGTTCCTACCCCCCTCTTGGCAAAAGCGACCACGTAATGTTAGGCTTCGAAGCGCTGTTGCGTTTCCACAAACCTCTTGCGCGCCCTAGACGTAATTTTAGGCGTGTTGACTGGGGCCTACTTTTACAGTCATCAAAATCTTACCTTCTGTTCTCGAGTGATTCTAGTGTAACTGAAAACTGGGACAGAATTTGCAGATTTCTTAACGGGCTACAAGACCTGCATGCTCCACTGCAATGCGTGAATAAGCACCAGCGGCCACCCTGGTGGTCTCCCAGCGTTCGTCGTTCTATTCGTAAACGTGATCGCTTATGGAGGCAATATAGGCTATCGCTCACCTCTGGTTCGTGGGTCCGTTACAGAACCGCCCGAAACGCTTGTGTCAAAATGCAGCGTGTGCTCAAACAGAAGTTTGAGTTATCCTTAGCCAGGGATGCTAAATCCAACCCGAAAAGGTTTTACAGTTACGCGCAATCTAAAGGAAAAACTAGGGTAAACATCGGTGACTTAAAACTGGAGGATGGACAAGTAGCTACTAGTGACCTAGCTAAGGCGGCAGCCTTCTCAAAGTTTTTCAGTAGCGTTCAGCGAAGGGATAATTCTTTACTCACACCGCCTGAGTTGCTTAACTTTCCATCTGGTGTCCCTGCACTAGATGATTTGTCCTTTAATGAGGCGGAGGTGTATGGAGCTCTTATTCATGTTCGTGCTAACAAGGCTGAGGGTCCGGATCACATCCACTCAATTATGTTGAGAAATCTCGCCCCAGTGCTTGCAGAACCACTATGTGAGCTCTTCAATTCATGTTTGCACTCGGCAATGGTTCCTCGTGAGTGGAAAGAAGCCATAGTAGTACCAATACACAAAGGTGGTTGCAGGTCAATTCTTGGTAACTATAGACCAGTCAGCCTGACCAGCATCGTCTCGAAAGTATTGGAAAGACTTATACGCGACAAAATCTGCCAGCATCTCTGCCAGCATTCTCTACTTAGTGTAGCTCAACATGGATTCCTGAAAGGGAGGTCTTGTTTGACTAACCTCTTGAGTTTCCTCAATATTGCTACGAAAAGGTTGGATGAAGGGAAGCCGGTCGAAGCGCTCTACCTAGATTTTAGCAAGGCTTTCGATTCCGTCAGCCACAGATTTTTAGAAACTAAGCTGGCAGCAAAAGGCATACGGGGTAGTTTACTTGCTTGGATAAAATCATTCCTGACAGGTAGGACCTTTAGAGTGCGAGTAGAATCTACGTTGTCGATCCAAACGGAGGTGATAAGTGGGGTGCCTCAGGGGTCTGTGCTAGGTCCGCTGCTCTTTCTGATTTTTATCGATGACTTGTCGCCTATCTTGGAGTGCCCGTGCTTCATTTTTGCGGATGACGTGAAGTTCATTGGTTCAACGAATGAAGATACTCTGTTGCACGACCTCGAGCGGGTCATTGACTGGTCCATACTTTGGGACCTCCCACTGAACCTCAATAAGTGCCAACTCTTGTCTGCTCTGGTCGACAAGATCACAGTCCAGGTGTCAGGTACTCCTATTAGCGTTGATGCCACACAGCGGGTTAAGGACTTGGGTGTTCTAGTTAGAGCTGACTTCAAATGGGAGGACCAATGCGCTGTTGCAGCGCAACGTGCACGCAATGTGCTCTTTCGGTTGAAGTCGGTGCTTTCCAGCAGAAGTCCCGACGTGTTCCTGCCACTTTACAAGGCGTTAGTCAGGCCGCATTTGGAATATTGTGTCCAGGCGTGGTGTCCTCACTACCAGAAGGATATCATTCGACTTGAAAGCGTCCAGCGACTAGCAACACGCATGATTGAGGGTCAGCGTGGGAAAAGTTATGCTGATCGCCTTTGGGCTCTGGGTCTTTTCTCTCTTAAGCGTCGTCGTTTGAGAGGTGATTTGATTGAAACCTTTAAGATCTTAAAGGGCTTAAGCGGCGTTAATCCAGATGACATCTTTACCTTAAGTCCTAAGCTGGGCACTCGCGGACACGCACTCAAGCTCGCTAAGGAACGATGTCGACTAGATTCTAGGAAAAACTTTTTCAGCTTCAGGGTGGTCAACTTCTGGAACAAGCTCCCTGAAGAACTTATCTCCTGTAGTTCCGTCTCAACTTTCAAGCAGGGTTTAGACCGTGACTGGGGTAAGTTATTCTCTGATTACATCCCATGATTACCATGCTTAGGTTGTCCTCCATTTTGCTCGCTATTCACTGTAGCAATTTTAGAGCATCTTCCTATTCTTGATTCTCCATCAGCTGACCTCTCACCGTGCTGGTGAGGAGAAACTGCCTTTTCTTTTTTCCAGCATCGATTATTGCGCGTTGCTGTCCTACTACTATCCTACTACTACAGCGCCTGGCACCGCGATCATCAGAGATTGCAAACAGAGAAGAAAGAAAATTACCTTTTGGCAGTGCATCGATTATAGCGCGGTGCTCCTCCAACTACATTCTCCTAGTCCTACGACCATCAGAGGTTCCACACGGAGGAAAAGGATTGACCCTTTGGCCGTGGTGGGTGCTTCTCCGCAGCATTCCACCGAAAGAAATTCTGGACGCTCGATTGGCTTGTCAGCCACATACTGTCCTGTGCAAACTGAACTGAACTTAACTGAACTAATCTATTGGCGTCAGTTCAGTTCAGTTCAGTTGCACAGGACAGTAAGTGGCGAACGAGCCAATCGAGCGTCCAGAATTTCTTTCGGTGGAAAGCTGCAGAGAAGCAACCACCACTGCCAAAGCGTTTATTCTTATTGTGGTTTGGATATCCTCGACGATCGCGATGCCAAGGGATTATCCGGGTTGTATTTAGGAAGCACCACGTAATGAATGATGCTGGAAAGATAAGAATACATTTCTCCTCACCAGTACGGTGAGAGGTCAGCTAAAGAAGAGTTGTGTATTAAACAAACAGAACTTTAGCATTTACTTACTTACCAAACAACGATAAAAATGGTGAACAACCTAATCTTGCATAAAAATTAGGGGGAGAATTCAGGAAAAAGCTTACCCCAGATGCGGTCCAAACCCTGCTTAAAACTTACGACAGAACTGCAGGATATAAGTTCTTCTGGAAGCCGGTTCCAGAAATTTACCACCCTGAGGCTGAAAAAGTGTTTCCTGGAGTCTAGCCGACATCGCTCCTTAGCAAGTTTGAGTGAATGGCCCCGGGTGCCCAGCTCAGGACTTAAGGCAAAGAAGTCGGTCATGCTAACGCCACTTAACCCCTTCAAGATCTTAAAGGTTTCAATTAAGTCACCTCTCAAACGACGGCGCGTAAGTGAAAAAAGATCTAGGGACTTTAGGCGTGCAGCGTAAGGTTTCCCTCGCTGACCCTCAATCATGCGAGTTGCGAGACGCTGTACGCTTTCGAGTTGAACGATATCCTTCTTGTAGTAAGGGCACCACGCCTGGACACAATATTCTAAATGCGGCCTAACTAATGCCTTGTAAAGGGGCAGGAATACCTCGGGTCTTCTGCTGGATAACACGGATCTCAGCCGAAAGAGAACTTCGCGAGCACGTTGAGCTGCAGCCGCGCATTGGTCCTCCCATTTGAAGTCCGTCCTAACTAGTACTCCAAAATCCTTAACACGCTGTGTGGCGCTAACAGTGAGAGAATTGCCTGACGCCTGAACTAAAATCTTATCAACCAGTGCTGACAAGAGTTGGCTCTTATTAAGGTTAAGTGGGAGGTCCCACTGGTGTGACCAGTTTACGACCCGTTCAAGGTCGTGCATCAAGGTATCTTCGTCCGTTGATCCGATGAATTTCACATCATCCGCAAAATTGAAGCATGGGCACTTCAATGCAGAGAACAAGTCATCGATGAAAATCAGGAATAGAAGAGGACCAAGTACCGAACCTTGGGTTACACCACTGATCACGTCGGTTTCATTCGACAGCGTAGATCCTACCCTAACTCGGAATGTCCTACCTGTTAGGAAGGCCTTTATCCAAGCAAGTAGACTACCCCGAATGCCTTTTGCTGCTAGCTTAATCTCTAGAAGGCGGTGGTTTACGGAATCAAAAGCCTTGCTGAAGTCTAGGTAGAGGGCTTCGACAGGCTTCCCTTCATCCATCCTTTTAGTGGCAGTATTGAGAAAACTAAGAAGGTTTGTCAGGCAGGATCTACCCTTAAGAAATCCATGCTGAGTTACACTCAGTAGAGAATGCCGACAAAGATGCTGACAGATTTTGTCACGCAGCAGTTTTTCCATTACTTTCGAGACGATGCTAGTCAGGCTGACAGGTCTATAGTTACCAACAGTTGAGCTGCAACCACCCTTGTGTATTGGCACGATTATAGCTTCTTTCCACTCACTAGGAACCACTCCCATGTTCAAGCATGAATTGAAGAGCTTGCATAAGGGTTCTGTAAGCACTGGAGCAAGATTCTTTAGCATAATCGAGTGGATACTGTCTGGTCCCTCAGCTTTGTTGACGCGAACATGGATAAGTGCTTCACACACATCGGATTCCATGAACGACAACTCATCTAGTGCAGGAGCGCCAGGTAGTAGATTAAACGAGCTAGACGGAGCAATTGAAGAATTATCACGTCTCTAAATGCCACTGAAGAACCTAGAGAAGGCACTCGCCTTAGACAGGTCGGTATCGGCTAATTTTCCGTCCTCCAGATTTAAATCTTCAAAGTTTTCCCTGGTTTTTCCTTTCGACTGAGCGTAGCTATAAAATCTTTTGGGATTGGATTAAGCATGCCTAGCTAAGGATAACTCAAACTCCTGTTCGAGCAAACGCTGTATTTTAACACAAGAGTTCCGAGCGGTTTTGTATCGGACCCAAGAACCAGAAGTAAGAGATAGCTTATATTGCCGCCATAAACGATCTCGTTTACGGGTAGACCGACGAACTCGAGGAGTCCACCAGGGCGGCCTATGATGCTTTTTCACGACTTGCAGCGGAGCGTGCTTGTCTTGTAACTCCTTAAGATACTTACAAATTCTATCCCAGTTTTCACTTACATTAAAATCGTTAGAGAACTGAAAGAAAGATTTTGAAGTCTGTAGAAGAAAATCCCAGTCTACAAGCCTAAAATTTCGTCTAGGGCGAGCAGTAGGTTTGTGAAACCGCAGTACCGCTTCGAAGCTTATCATTACGTGATCGCTTTTGCCGAGCGGTGGTAGGTATTTTAAGAATCTAACGGCTTCGGGCTGGGACGACAATACTAGGTCGAGAGTGGATGGAGTACACTCATTACGAAACCTCGTAGGATCACTCACATGCTGATGCAGCGCATGATCATGGAGCCATTCGAGAAACATTTCGGATTGCTTGGTGACTAAACCTACAGAGACGGCCCAATTTATGTCCGGGAGGTTGAAATCACCTAAGATGAGTACGCTGGGAGCTGATTGAAACAACCTGTCGAGCGTCTCAATCAGCTGTGTAATCTCCTGCTGGACTGCACTGGGTGTGACGTAGACACAAGCAATTGCGAGGGCTGACTTGTAGCAAGTCAGGATACTCGTAACATCTTGGACGTTTTCACTACTTAGGGATATACCCGTTCCTGTATTGTGCAAGCCATACTCTAGGAGGAGTGCAACGCCACCGCCTCTCCTGTCGCCAGGTCTTTCGCATCTAATGACGAGATACTGTTCGCTGATGTTTGTTGGCACATCGTCAAGTGCGGACTGCCATGTCTCAGAAAGCGCTATAACCCGGGGGTGCAACTCAGCCACACGAAGAGAGAGGTCAGCCCACTTATTCCTTATGCTGCACACATTAGCGTACAGCACTGGGGCGCTGATTTTGCGTGCTTCTGAAACTAACCCTGATTGGCCCTCGGTCGAAGCACCCGAGGGAGGTGCACGTTTTTTGGCGTGCTACTTAAAGCAGGAGTATCTGGTTCAATAACCTCTAGCGTGGATGTTACGGACCGTTGACTGAAGATTGAGGCCGCCTCTATCGAAGAGCAACAACTAGAGAAATTTGCTTGGCTCCCATCTTCATTTTCGATAAGCGCGTCAACGTCGTCTAATCCGGACAGCCAGACTCTTAGCGATGAGCTTTTCGGTAAGATCTTAACGGATTCACTAGCGCTACGGTTTGCATCAGTCTTACGGATAGCAGATGTCCTTAAAGCGAAGTTTCTCCTATGTGGAGCGGAAGGGTTTTGTCTAATATGAGATGGAGGGTTGTCTGGCTTAACCTGAAGCTTGTCTAGAGTTGTTGTGGCGATGTATTTAGCCCTAGACAATAACGCATCCCGATCCGCCTGGTACTTGAATTCTACCAGTATTGGCCTAGGGCGGTTATCCATCTTCCATCTCCCTACACGGTGAACTCGCACCGTGGGAGTAGAAGGCTTTAGACCTACCATCCGGATGAGATCGCTAATACATCTGCGATCAAAATCTCTTCGACTTTTTGATTCCCTAATAAAAGGCTCCGCTCGATTGAAAACTAGAACATTTCGGGTTCTAGTTTTTGAAGAGTAATAAGAAGTGCCGTTAAGTGACTCAACTTGCTTACGCAAACCGTTTAATTCCTGGATAATTTTATCCAGGTCGGGTGAGCCAGCAACATTTCCATGTTTCTTCCGTTGAGTATGGGCTTTACCTTGCTTGGTACGTTTTTTCGGAGTTTGGGCTACGTTTACGACCTTCGGAGAGGAAGCTTGCTTTGAAGGACTAGGTAACTGGAAAGCTACGTCTACATTATCAGGGGATGCCCTTTTTCCGCCGTTTTGATAGCACGCTTTTTCGAAGTCCTGGCTTTATTTACCACCTTAGGAGAGGTAGCTTGCTTGGAAGAACATTGCAGCCGGCTAGATTTGTGCGCTATAGCGTTGCCAGCTGTAGTCTCAGAATTTATATTTGCTTTCACCACAGATGCATACGATTGGGCGGCTGCAAAATCTGACGAGCTTCGCGACGTCACGCTATTCCTTGGCTTTTGGCAAGCGGCGTCAGTGGCAGCCTCGTGACAGCCGGAACAATACCACTGCAACCAGCGGTATTTTGCATAAATCCCGTAGTGAGATTTATGTATGCCTGAGCAGCTAGGGTAAGCCCAACGCTTGCAAGCTGTACACTCGATGCCCTTAGCCACCATTTTGCCACATTTTCCGTTGAGGCAGGTATTTTTTGAACTCATATCTATCGGTAAAATGTGAGTAATGATAGTTCAGTAGAAAAATACAAGCTGATTTTATTACTGGCGTAATTAAGCAGAAAAATATCAATAATATAGTGAAATAGTTATTCTATTTTACTGCAAATTCAAGGAATAGCAAAAATTCGTAATGATATTTATCGGAGCGTGGGAAATACAATCAAGTTGAACGTACCGCGCAAGTTCAGAAGTTCCAACCAGCTCAATTGCCTCGTCATGATCGTCGAAGATTTTAAACGGACAAATAGAAAAAATTAGGTGCTTCTGTGCAGCTCTCTACAGAAAGATATTTTGGACGCTCCATTTGCTCGTTTACTGATTACTGTCCTGTGCAAACTGAAATGAACTAAATTTATTTTACATCTTCTAAATTGTTTAACTACAAGGTCGTTTGCACATTCAAACATTACTTTCATTATCACTCTCAGTGAGATCTTTTGCCTGCTCAACTGAACGGCCACTATAATGTTGACTTTCTAGTGTTAATAATGCAATTTCGTTAACTTAGCTTTTAATTCATGTTAATTTTACTTGAAAAGTATTTATGAAATAAATCGATGTATGTGTTAGCATTAGCAACGGAGCATAATGTATCAGTATCACAGGTCGATAGTCGACCAAATAGAAACGAGTGCCCAGATTTTGTCAAAGGTGTGCTTGAAAACACACGCCACTACCAGGATTGATTCGTAGGAAGCACATGCTTTTGTACTCGGGAGAGGGTCTCGTCACCGAAATGTGAGACAGTTAGCGTATGTTTCATGCCCAAACAAATGAAAAGACGATAAACAGCAGTTAATGTTAACAAAGAGAAAAACTGCAAAAATACGCCTTTTGTGTTTCAAAAAGATTTTCACAATATTTTCGCTGTTTTTGACAGTAAATAGGGATGTGTATAATTCTAAGGGTAAATCATCAAAAAGAGCACCTGCCACCGTTCTTCTAGCCCATGTTTGAGCGCATTTACCGAAGCTGCCGAGACTAGTTCCACGTTTTGTGTGTTTCATCAAGATTTTTGCTGTTTTTGACAGTAAATAGCGAGAGATTTTAATCCTAGGGGTAATGCTCCGAAAAGAGCAGCTGCCTCTATTTGAACGCATTTACTGAAGCTGCCGAGGCTAGTTCTGCGTGGAGTGAGTTCCATGCGTTCCCTAGACACTTGCTAAAGAAGTGCGTTACGGAGTCCAGCTTGGTGTGCTGTTTACTTA
This sequence comes from Atriophallophorus winterbourni, assembly GCA_013407085.1. Taxonomy (NCBI): domain Eukaryota; kingdom Metazoa; phylum Platyhelminthes; class Trematoda; order Plagiorchiida; family Microphallidae; genus Atriophallophorus; species Atriophallophorus winterbourni. The sequence goes on along the minus strand of JACCGJ010000307.1, from coordinate 37,003 downwards.
GATTGAGACTGTGGCCTCCTGTACCAACCAAAGGAGAGAACCGAAAGAAATCATCGAATTCAACACACCTTATACTTTGACAACTTTGAAGGTTTCTATAGCATCAACAATCCATTATGCGCGTGGCCAGCTTCTGTACCTTTTCTAGCTGGATTATATTCTGGTAATATGGCCAAGCCTGAATACAATATTCGACATGCGTCCTTACTATTGCCTTGCAGATGGATAACAGCACCTCAGCTTTTTTCATATGAAGGTTGAACGAAGTCGAAAACGTTCCCTTATGGCCCTTTAAGCCGGAGCTGCACATTGGTCGGCCCACTTGAAATTAGCGAGGACGATGATTCCTATGTTCTAAGCAGATTTTACATTAAGGAACTCCGTGTGGGGCGTAGAGACAGTTATATTACCTGCTCGTGTAGAGAGCAAGTGACTCTTCTATATGTCAAGGAAATGGTCCTACTTATCCTCCCATTTTGTCACAGCTTCCATGTTATTTATCAGATCGGAGTTATCCGACCTACCGGCCATTTTTACGTTGTCAGCAAACATATAACACGTTGAGCGCAGTTGTTTAGCTAGATCACCAATGAATATGAGGAACATCAACGGCCCCAAGACAGCTCTGTTAAATCCCACTCGTTATATGCGCACATGCGGAGTACGTATCATCTACCCTGACGATAAAGGAACGCTCACTAAGGAATTCGCGAATCCAGCCCAGTAAGTCTTCTGATACTCCTATACCTGAGAGTTTGAGAAGCAAAAGCCTGTGGTTCACTGAATCGAAAGCCTCACTAAACTCAAGATAAAACACATCTACTGATGTACCATCAGCTTAGTGACCTCGTTTCGAAAGCTCAACAAGTTAGTCAGACATTACCTACCTTTCAGGAAGCCGTGTTGTGCGGCATTCAGAAGAGAGTGTTTGGTTAGGTATCCACAAATTTTCATAACCTTACATAGTACACTAGTGAAACTAACCGGGCGTTAATTTTTGACCGCCGAAAAGCTTCTCCCTTGTCAATTGGCACTTCAACGACTGTTCTCCAGTCAAAATGAAGGGTGCCCTGTCTGAGGGATGTTCTAAAATGTTTTGTGATCGGCGCAGCTAGTCTTGGAGCTAACAGTCTGATCATTTGTGGATGGATGTTATCAAGCTCTGCCGACTTGTATTCTTGGCTGGCCAATATACGCTCGATATTGTGTACCTCGAATGTTATCTCGATGCACAGCGCACAGTGAATTGATGACGCAAAGACGTTCGAGTTATCAATTCGGCGTTGCACGAAAATGCAAAGAAAACAAATGAGCCTTTTTAAGCTTGTTATTCCATTTGGAAATTCCATTTGGAAGTCCTCCGCTCTGAGCATTAACACGAAGATCAGACGCTTCAAGAGCAACGTTCTTAGTGTGTTGCTGTATGCATCGGAATGCTGGAAGACGACCGCTGCCATTGAGCGCAGAATAAACGTGTTTCAAACTAAGTGCTTGAGAAGGATTCTACGGATTTTTGGGCCACACATCATTATGAATGAAGAGCATCTGAGAAAAACTGGTCTGGAAGTGGTATCTACCGTAGTCAAAAGACGACAGTGGAGATGGTTCGGTCATGTCTGCAGGATGTATCCCAGTTTGCATACGAAGGTAGCCATTCACTAGCTCCGCATGGTAAACGAAAAAGGGGACGGCCCAAGAAAACTTGGCGCAGAACGTTGAAACGCGAACTACATGCACAAGGATTCACGGTGCAGACGGCAACGGAAGAAGCGGCAGACCAGAACCACTGGCGTGAGATTGTCTTCGCCTCATTTGCCACCCGGCATGGAAAGGACTAAGTGAGTGAGTGTTTTAAGCTGGTAATGACGCCAGAGCCATCGTCTCTTCTCGAGGTACCTGTTCCTTTTCGGTTTGAGCCTTTAAATTGAACATAGCTGTAGTATCGTTTCGGATGGATATTGACAACAAATTTTCGCAAAAACCAACATGGATCAATTATTTTGACGAGAATTGAACAGAAAATTCTCTATACTCATCATCTTAGTTGTCGACGTTCTTTCCTCTGTGACTTTTAATTTTGGCTTTTATTTGTAGACGGTAAAGTTTTCCGAATGTGTCAACTCGTGAGTTAAATGATGATCTGTCCCTCTTACCTGAAATACTGCTTCGGTTCAAACCATTAGGGTTGTTCATCACTGCATGCATCTCCTTTCTACTTCTTTTAAATATTTTTTTTTGTTTCATAGTCTGCACATTTTCAAAGTATATAGACACTTTGAAGTTTGCACAAATTCTGGGCAAGGATTTCATACTGCCTTATCAACTTTGTTATTTGTATTAATAGTAGTGCATGCTCAGTTATATAAACTTTCCTCTCGTAGTGTAGTTTCGAAACAACGTTAGCGTGTCTAACCTACATATTCTTTGCAGTCATCATTTGTAATCATGGGCAGTGTTGTTGAATAGGTTACCTGAGATCTGTATAAATAAATATTGAGATGTCTTAAGTTCCTAACCGATCGCTTTCTCCGTTTAATCGGATAAATGACACTTCTAATTATACTAGACTGTTTGGTAGCGATAAATAATAATGAAACAGATTAACAAACACAAATTATCAAACGATGAGCTAAGCCTGCTAGAATCTCAGTCACTTCGGCAAAGTTATTCTGTACCAACAGAGATATCCTTCACTTTGATATCTGTTATTTTTAAAAATCCGGCATCGACTTCCGTTCGTCCTCAGTAAATTAGCACTGATTTACTTGTGCTGCGTATTTGTGGATACTGTTACAGATATCCAGTTACATTTCCGACTTATGCGAAAAGCTCCAATAAGCTGTTCTACAGAACATTTTGACGCTTTTTCGATAAGGTCATCTACGCTTTTCTCATTTTATGTCTATCTGGGTTTGGGCAACATGGCAAAGTTCTCGTTCATCATTGCCTATCAGTTAATTTAATTATGTTCCGTAGTGGTATCCTTTTTCTCATTGTAAGTAAATTATTCAAATGACTCTTCGATAGACGTGTGCGATATAAACCTAACATTATCATTCATTCACACACATATATAATAAGAAAATGGTAGTGCCCCTACAGAGAGTTTTAGTAGACAACTTAATAACTTTGGCGAAATAATTTGACATTTTAATATTCCAATCGATCTACTGTTTGTTGAGTTGGAACTTTGAATTCGAACTTAGGGTAGTCCGCGCCCACGGTATAAGAAATATTCTTGAAGAAGCATGAGTCCTTCCAATTTTTAATCTGACACATAAAAAGAATTGCCTCTAAGCCGATCGAATCAGTACCAGAGTTTCGGACGTCATCTACCTATTTTGTGCCGTTCTCCAAAAGACTGAGTTTGCTATTTGCTCACTTTTATCAGTAGGCCACATACACTGACCGTGTGTTCCTTATTGTTTGTTTGAAATTCACAATTCATAACCATAGTTCATTCTAGCAATGGTTGTTTAATCATTCTGAATAAGAATCCTTGATATAAGTTGTGCTCTATCCATTTAATGTTTGATTGTTTGCCATTCAAATTAACAGCTAAACAATTGACATGATGAATAAAAAACAAAAAATAGTATTATTTGGAAATATCAGAATGTTTAGCTTGGAACCAAGGTTAGAAAACAAAAAACCTGTGCATATTACGAATAAAATTGTTGTAAGAAAATGTTTTAATCATACTAACGAGATACCTTTGACCTCATTAAGCAAATAGGGTAAATAATGTGTCTATCTGTCTTCGAGTTAGATTTATCCACACCGTTTTTCCTCCCGTCAGTGAACCAATCTCAATGTTTGCATTTGGGTCAATATTTTAGAGTCGCAATTGCATTCAATCTTAGGATCGAATCTTGTCTTGCCGATGGTACCAGCTACCCGTGAAGATTCCCCTCATCTTCCGTACCTGAATACAACCAGAAAATTCCGAGGCATTGACTATGAAATTTCACTTTTTCTGGAAAACAAAAACTGTCTAAATTTGGAATTATACCAAATCGATTCCAGTGAAGAATGGGTTGCAAAATTGTCCCGAAAATGTAATCATGGTAGCATGCTTTAAACATTCACTAGATATTGAGGATCTTACCAGGAAAACTGGTAGCTTCAAGCGCTTTCATACTTTCACATCAATGCTTTATACCTCCCTCAAGCAGGTAAGTATTAATACTTTCCTTGATCTGAGTGATTCCCTCCTTCTATCTCGGTATAGAATTCTGCTTCTTTGAGATTAGATGTTCTTTCCACGGAAGATTTGGAATCATTGCGCAAAAACAGGCTCGTCGAAGGCTTTGGAGCATCGCAAAACTTTGACGCGAAGAAAAGACGCTACATGATTCTCACGTACATCACCGATTTCGATAAAGTTCACTTTCCCATACCCCTGCTCTACAATGGTATGGTCAGCTATGAGCGGTTGCGAGCCACAATTCGCGAATTGAGAAGTAGTCTTTACTGTAAGCCTTTTCTTGATTCTCAGGTAATCCATTTTTTCTGACTCACTGGTACTCAGAATGCATCTTGCGAGAACAAAGAGTCAATCTTCGTATCAAGGTGAGTTAAAAGTTCGTAGATCATCCCAATACGGATTTGCATAATGAGTAGTACCTGTTACATGTTTGCTTCGGACTTGTATCTGAGTTCTTGGTTCCCTTATATGCACGGATGTGTAATCGTGCAGCACTTCCGTGCTATGCAGCCAACGCCGTGGTAAATTGATTTGCCACCGGTAATGAGTTGCATGCGAGTACTCACTGGAGTCTCTGACTATGCGGCACTCTGCCTGGATCAGGCTTGTGCTTTCATACATACATACACGCTGGATTCTCACTGTCATTGCTATTTTCCTTATCTGTCTAGGCCTTGTCAACCTGGCAGTATCTTAGCCCACATGCAATCCTTCACTGTGCGGCACTTTGCCTAGATCAGGCTTGTGATTTCATACATTATATCTGTTGGGTTTTCCTATGGCTTATCTCTCTTTTTATAATGGGTTTGTGACGTAAACAAGTTTAGAACTTGTAAGCTACTGTTGGATACTTTTGATACACCCTGACTGTTCAATCACGAGCCCACACATATGTAGATGGGGTAAACCCATCTCCTTTAAACAACAGTCGTTTCGAAGTTCAGACTTTGCGCACCATTTCTCCCAAACTGGTGATTACAGACAGCACGAAACCCGGTCGGCTTGTGTTTTGTAATAGAAATGCATGTAAATATGTAAAGCATTATGTGGAGATTCCAAAACCTGTCAAATGCAGAAGGACCGGTTTCTCGGTACTTGCCACTCCTTAACCCTTAACGGTCGAATGGGTCAAATTCGGTACACAAAATTTAAAGGTTTATGATAGGATAAATTAGACAGATCACTTCCGTATGCCGGGAGTATCGGATTCGGCACATGTTATGCTCTCGTTTAATGCGCGTTTAAGATGGCTGAGTCATGCGGCACGCCAGTTGTTAACAAACTTCGGAAGTAAGGTGACGCTTGTAAAATAATTCAGGCAGTTAAGGTTTAAGCAAGCGTACTTTAGTCTGTTTATCTGAAGCCTAGTCTGACTGTGCTTTATTATCCACTTCGAATGCTGCTCATTTCTATATTATGATATTGATTCTATTCTAAGTCACATCTAATTGGATTATTTGAATAATACTTCGAATAGATTACTGTGCTATCCCGCATTCATAATGGCTGTCTAGCTCATTGGTCAGTAGGAGAACCCACGTTTACGTTACGGCTTCAGGTTTATCAAACCTGAGGTAAGCGCCAGACTAATTTCCGTAGCCCAAGGAAAAAATAAACGAGCCGTACTATCACTTAATATAGAAAGTTTTCACTGTGGCATCAATAAAAAATACCTACAATATGACATCTATTCTAGCTGACACAAATGCATTACCCAATCCACCTCAGCTTCATTTGCGTTTTTGTTGTTTGTCAAATTAGCTTATCGGTTTCTCGACACAGCTTATGGTTAATTCTTAATTCATTCCAAACACCCAACTGTCAGGATCGCTGAACTACAATCAGAGAACAGACGCCTGCACAACGAATTGAACTCGCTGCGTGGAAAATATTCCACCATGATCGGTGGAGATGTAAAACAATTCGATGACCCCAGCATCAGGTGTCTCGTGCATAATTTGGAGAATGAATTGTTTGAGGAGAAATCGAAATCCGCAAGACAGACAGCTGAGTATCGTCAAAAAATCGGTCGTTTGCGCACAGAGTTGGATGCATCCACGGCGAGACAAAAAGTTCTCATACGAAACTTGGAGAAGGTGACCAATGAGATGAACGAGTTGAAACGAAAGTATGTTGCCGTTTCGAGTTATGAAACGTGTTGGTTGCCGTATTCGCGGTTGTATCGTTGTTTATCATTCGTGCGCATGTGTGAGATTGTGCGCAGTGCTTCTGTGCTATGCAGATAGCACCGTGCATGCGAAAACACACTGGAGTCTCACTGCCATTTTATCTTTACTGTATCTGTCAAGGTCTACAGAACCTGACACTATCTCAATCCATATGCAGTCTCTAACTGAGCCACACTTTGCCTGAATCTGGTTTGTGAGTTAATACATTCATACTACATAATATTTGTTTTTTATATTCAGTGTTCTTTCATGAAATTTCAGCATCGCCAGTGATTGAACTTCTACATTAACATGATTCACGCTAATCATTTCGGAGTCTTTACCATCTAGTGGACGTAGACCATCAACAAAGTTTTTCATCCTTTTCGCTCCTTGACTTAGCTCACCATTTTTTCCACGCCAGAATCCTATTCTTCATATTTATGCTATCAACGATGACTTCATATCTTTCTTTCGATTATCTGCGGATGAGTTCAAGAAGAGAAGCGTCGTAGTGATGCTTCTGAGGTATCCATATTGGTCATCGTTTGGGATGTAATTGCTGTCAAACGTCAGCTCAACAGTTCCTCAATACATACAGCACCTTATTACATTTGTTGTCTGGGAAGCTAGCTTTAATTGCGCAAACGTTTCACTTTGAAATGCCTGGTGTTATGATCGTGCGCTCAATGGAATTTCGCTTGACGCTTTCGAATTGGTTCCGTTGTTAATTTTACAATGAAAATGCAGTACGGTCATTGTATGTGGCGTTCGCGATAACATGTGCGGCAGACTGGCTTGTTGATTGATAGCGTACCCTAGAATGCTGATTTGTGTTTTCAAAACGGATGGCTTTCCTGGTTCAAAGTGTTCAACCCCCCTTGGTAGATGGTTTCTTGAGTTCTCGTATGTCTTTCCGACTTGAGGCAATCAGCTGCCCAATTTTGTTTATTAATTGGTTCCCGTCAATGGTTAGTCGTTTTTCTGCATTTCTATCGCTTACCCACTCTCCAAATGCAGCCAACTTTCCCCATGTTTCATTGTCATTACAGACAACTGTCCGTGAAACCTAGTCCACTTTGGTCAAGATCATCCAGTGTCCGCTCGAATGAACGCTCTCGCCCCAGTCGCCGTGACACCACCCGATTGGGGACTGGTCCGGTCAGAGCGTCTAGCGCCAGTCCGACGTTGTATCGTTCTCCGGGACTAGCTTTCGTGAACCGGTCACCTTACTGGAATGGCCGCCGTCCCTACGCGTCTCCGTATGCCTTTGGGGCACGTGCGGCGTCTGCGGATAGGGTCGCGTTTGGTGAGTTGGTGTGGTTGAGATGTGTGTGAGCCGAACAGGGGCCTTGTTCAGACCTGGTCCTTCTGATTAAAATTTTACTTTATTTGGATACAAAAGTTTAAGAATTTGTCCCATACTATCTTTGGTAAGCCGTGATTAAAGACGAAGGTACGCTTGCTATCGTTCTGGTGTTCGCAATGAACAGAAAATCTATTTACAGGTTGCATTTCGGTGTGGTGTTCCACAGCTATTTGTCTCAACTTGCACTCCAGCGTGGGAAGTAGCAAGCTATGGTACAACATTCATCACGATTTGGACGGTGGTCACCGGTTCTTTTTTCTTCCTCATATCTGTCTAGGCCTGGGCAACCTGACAGTATCTTAGCCCACGTGCAGTCTCTGACCGTGTGGCACTTTGCCTGGATCAGGATTGTGCTTTCATTCGTGCATTCATTCATCTATGTAATCCTGTCCATGTTGATGGTGAGATAGAGCTGGACTTTGACAACGTACCTCAAACAACCGAAGTAGCAATCACCTGAGATCCGCCGTAGTGGTATGCCGCCTCTTGTGCTACAAGATCTCCATTACAGCGAAACGTTGCTTAGCATGTCATCTTGTAAATACTGCAACGGTTGCTTTTACTTCTTGCTGACCTTACCGCAAACGAAACTAACCTCCGTGTTTTCCCAATCAATCACTTTCCAGCACACCGCTCTTCTCTTCCCACCACAGGCATCGGGACCAATGGTCGTTTCAACCCCACGGCCTATGTACGTCAGCGCCAACAGCAACGTGAGCAGCTCGCTTTCCGCCGGTGAGTTTCGTTGGGTTTTCTACCGAATTTCGTGCATTTTACAAATGCGTACAAGTGGTGTTAGAAGAAAGAACCGGTTTCGAAAATGGTGGGCTCGGTATTGCGCGCAATGAGAAGGTACTGTGTTTCACGGCTCCCGATTGAGACTGTTGGTTGTGCTTTGGAAGTAATAATATCCGTATTTGTACGCTTTTACATCGCACTCATCCTACACCGTTCAGATGACATTCATTTGGAGTCCGTATGTTGTTCGGTATCAGATCATTTTCCATCTGTAAGATTCCCGGGTGCTCAAACGGGATGTTTCCGATATAGGTCAGCAAAAACATTAATCGGTCAACTGCATCCAGGTTTGCCTCAAACTGGAACCCCTTATCCAGGTAGTCTGCTCTTTCATCCATGTATTGCACACCGAAGATCTTCAGTGCAAGGCTTCTTTAGCCTCAGCCCAGTATGTCTGCATACATTTCGTAGCCTTCTAAGGTTCTTGTAATTCTTTTTTGACAACGTGGGTTTTTTAGCATCCAATCCAGTTTTCTCATACCTTTTAAGTCATGTTTCGACGAGTTTCTTCTGGTCTCTTGCTAGATGACCGCTCCAAGGTCGCCTGTAGAGTTCTCCTCCCCAGATCCGGTGACTGATTGATTTGTCCATCAAGTTGGGCGATGGTTGTAAATTCGCCGTTTCTGTTTCGTCTAGTGGATCTCCGATTTACTGACACTTAATCCCCAGTTTGATAACTTCTGAAGAATGCAGAATACGTTCGAATGAATTTATTTACCATGAGAGATATGCAATTGATTTTAAGAACGTCAATCTTTCCGTGGTTGAGTATCGCTGAATTGCTCGAGATGTCCTGGCGCATATCTTGCTAAGAGACAGTGCACCAACCAGGCTTCGGTCACCGAAGATAAAAAATCTTGCATCGTCACTATGGTCTTTAGAATCATACAGCAAGAAATCTATGTATATATTTGGAACATCAAACATGGCGTCACTTGGGAGGGACGGGAGAGTGCATGTTGGGTCTTTCCTTCTGATACTGTTTTGATGTCTGTTGAGTGTCCGCGAGAGGTAATGCAAGACCGAATGTGACCGAAATCCGTAAGGCAGAGGGGGTTGCATTAATTTCTAACATTTTTCCTTAATTTAGCCACCGCATTCTTCGCCAAAACTTTGTTGCACTCGTGATTGTGAAGTGCGAAATTACGTACGATATCATCGTTAGATGTAACTAATCTCGCTCTACACTTGTGTTCGTGACAAACTTACTACATCTCCAATTAATATTGCCATTATTTGATTGTTCCTCGAACCAAAACTCGTTTCCCATGTAAATTAATGTCCTTCAGCCTTTGCTACTTGCAGCATATTCGAGAGTCATTGCGCACATTTAAATATCTTCTTATCCTAGATGCCTTCCCTTGGGTTTAAGTGACTGGAGATGAAGTGTCTGGCGATTAAGTGACCGGACACCGGATCTCCATGTCGGATTCGGTGTTATTGATCAAGATATCGTTTTTGTCGACATTTATCGGGTGGGACAACGTGAATTATACAATCTTTTGCACCGTGGTCAGACTACTCGTTCGCTGAATATGGCACTCTGGTGTCTTCTCATTTACGAATAAATCTTTCGCCTGTTTCTAAAGATTTCCCTCGGGAGGCACAACACAATGAGTCTTTTAACTGGTGTTTATGTATTTTGTTGACTTCCATTGACAATAGCCCCTTCTGAGTACCAGGGAATCTCACACCAAATTTTGGAGCAACGTTACCAATACGCACGTCCAACAATTATCGTCTTTCTTGACATACGAGCAGCCTTTGATTCCATTGACAGAACCGCTCTCTGGGACTGTCTCATTCGCCATGGTGTCCCACCGAAGTACGTAATCCTGCTCAAGAAGCTGTACTGCCACCCCACCGGCAGAGTCAAAGCCTATGGTGATTTATCCAAGCAGTTTACCATTTCCAGCGGGGTTCGTCAAGGATGTCCGATCTCCCCATTCCTATTTAACTTTGCGATTGACGATGTCATGCAGGCAGCAACAGCCCAGCTACCGAATTGTGGGATCGACCTGCTCCCCGGTCGACGAGTTATGGATCTGGATTATGCTGACGACATTGCTCTCCTCGGAGAGGATGCTTGCGCCATACAAAGCGCTTTGGATCTACTCGTTGATCAGTTGTCGCTGTATGAATTACATTTCTCTCCGTCAAAATGCAAAGTGTTCCTACAGGATTGGACAGACCCAACACTTGATTTGACGATCGAAGACCATAAACTGGAAGTGACTGACAGATTCACCTACCTAGGGAGCTGCATCACCACTGGGGGCGATATCGAAGCTGAAATCACAGCACGGATTGCAAGAGCACGCCATGCTTTCGCTGGGCTACGGCATCTGTGGCGCCGACGCGATGTTGGATTACGCTTGAAGGGCAGAGTGTACCAGGCCATCGTACGAGCAGTTCTACTGTATGGCTGCGAGACGTGGACGCTGCGACAAGCCGATAGTCAACGATTATCGACGTTTGATCATCGCTGCCTGCGGAGTATAGCTCGTTTAAGCTGGCAACAGACAGTCAAAAATGATGACGTCAGGAAGGCAGTCCTCGGCGATCGCTCTGTGCCACTCTCCGATCATATATCCATGTGCCAGCTGAGATGGCTGGGGCACGTTCTCCGTATGGATGAGCGACGCCTTCCTCGCCTAGCTCTTTTTGCTTTCGCTTGACCTGATTTGAAACGTCGCCGTGGCGGACAAAGGAATACCTGGCGGAAGACCCTCAAGCGTCTAACAGCCCCACTAGCCATCGTGGGAACATCGCGCTTACCCGGGTGGGGTCCGACGGACCATGAAGATATGTGGCTGATAACACTTAGTGTGATGGCAAAAGAAATGAACCAGTGGCGAGAATCCTGCCGTTCTTGTGTTCCCGTTTATCAATGACCCTCCCCCTTCCTTATTCCAAAAAAGACAAAAAAAGATCAAAAACGGCATGTGTAAACAAACAGACAAAAAATCCACCTTTTTTCTTTCTTTCATCATGTACCTTCTTCATGGTATACTTGTTGGCACATCGTCTGTAAAGACTTGTGTAATAATAATAACACCGAACAACGTATAGTTAATGAGTCCACGCGGTCTTTGCAACGTTTTTTTCGGTCAATGTCGACCATGGATGTACATCAGTAACGCGTGATTGTTTCATACTCCACATCGTTCCGAATGACGAAACAATTCGTTTCAGCGGGAGGAACATTCTCTCCCATGGAGCTCACAGCGATAGACAGCGGCAGTCGCACGCTGTCAGACGACGCTTTTTACACAGTGCCTCTAAAGTGAGCGGTCAAAAGCGAGTTCTTCCCAATCCATAGGGTCAATGTTAAATGTGCTTGTACTTCCTGATTTCTACTCACCGTAGAGTAGATCTTTTAGAATACGAACATTTTCCATTCTACAGACGTGATCGGGCCAGCGTAGGCGGCGCTGTCGTAATAGGGTGCTTTTGATGAGAACCAGCTTTTGACAGAACTTCAGCATTAGTCATTCTGTCCATCCATGATATGTTCAAGTTACGGTGGATGCTTCTCAAATGGAAAGCATTTAATACACACGCGCTTTATACCATCATCTTTGTCTTCACAGTCAACTTACGGTTGCCGCAGACACGAAACTTCAAACAGGACAATATGGCAGCTGCTCTCATATCCTTTAATATTACTCTTATGGTTCGAGCATCGATCCTCGCTCTTAACCACTGACTATTCCCAGCTGTTTTATTTTTGTTTAACTTTCTAATGTATTCATTTCAACCATTCACGTCAAACACGAAGGTATATCAGCTTGTCACACATACACCAAGTAGCTCTAATTCAAAATGCTTCTGTCACAGTCTCGAGGAACGTCGTCGCCAGCTTTCTCTCAATCAAAACAAATCCTCAAGCAGCTTGGAGCGTTCCCCAATCCAAGCGAGTCGATTCCTCTCGCAAACTGCTCGTTCACCGTATCGGCTCACCCTAGATTCTTCGCGCAATCTTCTCCATTCATCCTTGGAATCCATCGCTTCCGAACGTGAGCATCGTCGCCACCCGATCGGAGCATTCAGGAGCGCCCGAGTGCCACGTACGTTGCATCACCATGGTTACAGCTCGGATGAAGAGTCGCTACGAGTTCGGCCTAGAAAAACTCCAAGCAGACGGAATGTAACGAATGGAATCGCTACACTAAATGGTGCCAAGATGACTTCAACATCCACAAGCAATCGTTGTGCTGCCTTGCTAGACTCTGATGCTGAAATGAATGACAGGTACGTCGTCCCTACTCGTGTCAATATTTCATTATTTTTCGTGTTGTTCACTCCGATACATTGTTTTTTCTCAACAACTGACCTCCGGAACGGTTGATAAGTTATCGCCTCCTCTTTGGAATGTTTCAAGGTCAATCACACACCAACCATTCAGGCTCATTCGGTGTTTAACGCTCCGAGGAGCTGGACGATTAGTCAAGTACTGGTTAGCCATTTTGAATGCAGCACTTAGTGTTAGCTTGCTCTCCACATGCTGATTTGCAAAGAGTCCTCTTGATTGAGAAAACATCCAGGTTTCAATAAAGTTTGGAGCCACCGCTAAATGAGTTTCGTGTAACGAATCGTGATGTTTAAACACCGAAACATGGAGTGATTACTGGTCCAGAGTTCCTGACGTTGTGATGCTCCCATCCCCAGCACTTACACACGCGGTTTCTGTCATCAGGTGAGATTAGGTTCACTGAGCGTTGCAGCCGTTGTAAACAACGTTACACTTGAGCACCATACAATACATTCGTTATTGTAATAGCTCACTTTGGAGGCACTGTGTATAAGACGTCATCCTCTAGTTGCGAAAGAGTAGATACTGCTCTCAACAGGTAGATTTCTCATTGTCTTTTCCGCAAATTTGCTCGAGCGCACGCCATGAGTGACGACTGTCTTTGGTGCCAAGAAGTGTATTCGTAATACTCTGGTGCATTGGTGTAAGCGAAATTCAAGCAAGCGTTAGAACGTGTTGAGAAATGAACAAAAATCTTAAGAGACAAGAGAGGAAACATAGATAAATTGAAATTATTGAGGTCACCATCAAGTAGAAGCAACGAATTTTGAAAAGGAGTACGTATTATGATTAGTTCAAGAATGAATGCATGAAACGTGTCAGATTGACAATTGGGGACGACATAAGTATTTATCGAAATTGTTGTTGGCCTCATTCGGTCGATGTCGACCATACATCACACTCGCATGAATTTTCATGTTTTACAGCTTTTCGAATGACTAAACAGTCCGATTCGGGAAGAACAATCTCTCCCGCAGCGCTTGCAACGTTAGTCAGAACTCGGTTGTAGGGCGTCAGTTGCACCCTGGCTGCGTGATCTGCGTTCAGCAGCGAAGAGCTGTATCTGCTCTTCCCCAGCAGTCAGACGACGCTTTTTACACAGTGCCTCTAAAGTGAGCGGTCAACAGCAAGTTATTCCCAGCTCGCGGGGTCAATGCCAAGAGCTTTCATATCTCTTTTGCAAACATCTTTGTACCGCAAGTGCGGTCTGCCGAATGGTCGACTTCCTAATTGCAACTCACTAAAATAAGGGATTGGAAATTGGAAAGATGACGAGGTTTACACTCACCGGCTAGGCAGGACATATCAGGTTTATCAAAAGCAAAAATCTGTTTGCTATAAGAACACCAGTCATTTCTGATTTAAATTATAACTTCGCCACCACGATTTGCCAGACGACAAGTCCGGTCAAGTCGAAAACAGCAGAATCCTTCCATAGAAACCAACTCATTGCCAATTGCAGACTTAAACCGGGTTTGTTCAAGCATAGCGACGCTGATGTGCAGTGAACATTTCTAATTGAAATTTCAGGATACTTGGACCTTAAAGAACGAATATTAGACGATAAAATACAAGGTAGGGGCAGTGTAGAAATACCCGACATCGGCGAAGTGCGACTTACCAGCCTCTCACGATGTTTCCTTCTCTCATTCAGTGATTGCTTCGACATATGATTCAGTTTTTACCGGATGTCGTTGCCGAACTTGTTTTATTTCAGAATTTTCGCTGTAAAACTCGGCATCGCGTAATTGTCAAATACGGTACTTTGTTGATACGAAAACATGGTGAATATAGAAACAGATAGTGTTAGATTTGACCGAACAGTGACGACAAATGATGTGGAGAAATTAATGTTGGGCACGGCCGATTTGAAGACCCCGCGATTTGGGAGTGATCTTGCGTTTTTCTGTTCACTCTGTGAAATCGTTTGTATGACGTTTTATCCTAGATTTTTTTCTTTTTCTCAACTTGTTGTCTTATGGTTGGGTGGAATTTTACTGAGAAAATGGAAGATTGGGTAAAATACATGAAAATAAAAAGGAGAAATCAATTTGTTTAGCCTAATTGAAGAGAGATAAAAACGTTCTGAAGCGAAGAGTGTGTGCCTTGGTAAGTATGTAGCAGTGAGTTGAATTCTCGGACATGAGATCCCTTAGATACGGGACAAGTATGTCTGTGGCTCACGGACTTCGGTCACATTCGGTCTGTCATTAGGCACTCTAATGGCATTACCTCAAAAATGTGCTATCTCGCGGACACTCAATAGGCATCAAAACAGTATAAGAAGGAAAGACCCAACATGCACTCTCCCGTCCCTCCCAATTGAAGCCATGTTTGATGTTCCAACATCCCACCACGTGGACACTTCTTAGCGGTGTGCGAAAGGGTTGCCGACAGCATACGGCCTCAGTTCTTCAAGCAAGTGCTGGGGTTCATATCAAACAGAAGAAGAAGTATGTTGAGATATGCGCCAGGACATCACGAACAATTCAGCGATACTCAACTACGGAAAGATTGATGCTCTTAAAATTCATTGGGGATTAAGTGGCTGACGATAAAATGTCAGTAAACCATTGCAAATATGAGTCGTCTCGGTTTCCCTGCGATTTTTTTTCTAGATTTAAAGACAAGCGTCTCCCTTCGGACCAGGTTTTCATTTCATTTCATGCAACTAAATGTGTACTCGATAAACCATGGCTATTCAATTACTATCTCGTTTTCGACGTATTTTATCACAATCTCATTTGATTCTCCCTGTAGCGAAAAGAACAATCGAAAGAAAGTATCGGGTAAGTCCATTTCCATGTTTTCAACAACGCTGTTCGTTTTTTGGGGTTTTGCTATCAGTTCAGTCTGTTCCTTCGTCACTATGTACACTTCTTCAAGGGGCTTTGTATTCTGAACCTTGAGCGAGAGCCCATTTCTCTTACTTTTTACTTTTACTTTTGTGCGACTATCTCTTCCTTGAGGATAAGTTGGCTTCGATGAAGAGTCTTAGGAATTTGGGTACAAAGCAGCGTCCCTAGCAGACCACTCAGCGTTTGTTCGAGTCAGCTTCTCTAGCCTTTGCACAACCAAGTGCGGCCTGCGAGGCAGCAGGGAGTTGCCAGAAATAGGTGGTGTGCACCAGCTACCCGTTTGCGAGACTCTGCTCCAGATTTATCCTAAGGGTTTTCTCCCGAAGCCTTTCCCGTGATAGGGTATCCCGCAAGGCAGCGGAGGTTAAAAATAACGGTTTTCTTTTCCTTAGATGGAATGCCCTCCCAGGCTAACGAGCTCCATCTGCCAGAAGCAAACTGGTTTTCATGTGCCAGTCACTCGCCCTCGCCGCTTCTCCTGCTGGTAGAAGCAGTTCCGCTGGGATCGGGGAGCCACTCGTGCAGGCCAAAAGCTGCACTTGGTTTTCAGGGGCCATTTGAGACGCGCCCCATATTGGAGCATTTTATAGACAGTGGGAGCGCATCCACACTGCCACCCCCGACTAGGACAACCTTTGGAACTCAGTCAGCTTCTCTGCACACACGTCACTACTTGTCGGTTGGTCGACTGGTCGCTCAGTGTTGTCTCATCTCAAACTTGCTTGCTCTAGATAAAATCATCCTCCGAATCTTAGACAATATTTACATACTTTACTTTTGTGCACGTGACTCCAAAGAACGATAATCCCGCTTCAATGATGTCTCGAACCACGGCAGCCCAGTCAATCGGAGGCGAGATCGTTGTAGAGCACGTTCCCACTTGACAGATGTTCGTCTGCACGATGCAAAAATCACCGGTCCAACTACTGTCATGAGTTATGCCATTTGACGAAGAAGAATTAGCATGAAGCATATTTCCCAATATACAAAGGGCGAAAAAGCAATAAAAAATCGATTCATCGATCGAACTGCCTTCTCATCGACACTGTATTTTGCTTTCCCAGCACCGCGCTTTCGTTGTAAAGCGTGGTGGCAGAGGCTGTCCAGTGTCAATCACATAGCGCATTACGCCCGGTTGGAACAATTTGTTGGAAGCCCTGAACGATATTGTCAGGTCAATCATGGCCAAACCGCTTATTATGTCCTATCGTTCATGCCACTGGTAGTGAACTGCGTGTGGATTCACTCGGAAGCGTCACTGCCCTTTCTGTTTCTTTTTTCCTTTCTCATATATCTGTCTAGACCTGGGCAACCTGACCGTAGTATCTTAGCCCACCGGCAGTCTCGTACTGTGCGGTACTTCGCCTGGATCAGGTTTGTGATATATTGCTTGCACAGTCTTCGATGTCAATCGATCCCCACGTCACCCCACGCGTTTTACACCCGTTTGTTTATTCTCTCGCGGATTCACCCCTGAGGTCAACCTTGCCGACGCTGATCGCGTTCATCCCACAACGCAAGAGAACGTTAATTGGTTACTACGCAGATGGCAAACAACAAAACATCACACATTCAATGTATTGTGTTGCTCACATCCCCCGAGATTACACTCCACTACCGGTTTCTGGCTGTTTGCCGTCACCAGGTGGAGATATAAAATCAGGTTCAGTGAGCATTGAAACAGTGGTATAGTGGTAAACAAAAGGTATACTTGTATGCCACTGTTGTATAAGGTTCTTACAAAGAACCACGATGTTCAAATACAGAATCACATAGTGATTCCTGGCCAAGCGCTAAAGGGGAGCATTTAAGTATAACTTAGTTTACCGCTTTTCCACTGTTTCAAGGCTCACTGAACCTGATCTTACTGTCTCCACCTGACGATGGCAAACAGCCAGAAACCGGTAGCGGTGTGCAAGTGCGGGGGATGTAAGCAACACATTACTTTGGTCATCCATAAGTGCCTTGAGTGCTTGGCCAGGAATCACTTTGTGATTCTGTATTTGAACATCGTGGTTCTTTGTGAGAACCCTATATAACAGTGGCACACATTCGTCTTATATAGAGGTCACCACCACCCTGGCTTCAACCGAGTGTCACTTGGATCTGATGTGTCAATTGATTTCGTCCCAACCGGTTCAAGTCGTTTGACCGACCTTGAGCAATCGTATCTCGCTCAATAGCGGCTGGCGTTGTTCATCTGCTACCGTGACTAAACATGTTGTGAATCGACTCGTTTGTAGCTGTAAAGCGACGGCAGTTGCACCAATGTATGTATGTATGAAAGCACAAGTCTGATCCAGGCAAAGTTCCACACAGTCAGAGACTGCACGTGGGCTAAGATACTGTCAGGTTGCCCAGGCCTAGACAGATACGAGGAAGAAAAAAGAAATGGTAGTGTGACTCCAGTGTGTTTCATCATGCAGCTCACTACCCGTGGGCAATCAATTTAGCACGGCGTTAGCCACACCGCACAAAGCACTACACGATTGCACATCCGTGCACCAATGTAGCTCATTAAGTGGCGTATGTCCTGTGTGTGTTTTTAAACAAATCGCATGCAGTGAAGCGACAATAAAATTGTTTAGTGTACGCATTGATTTATCTTCTTGTTTTCTGTTTAAGGGTTCCTTGATCCACGTTTTCTGTCTCCAGATTTGTTCTGATGACGACTTAGTACATCCCGCGTAGTGTTTTTTGCATCTCGCTTTCAGATAATAACAACTTGCCACACGACTCGGAACGCGACACTGACCTTGACGAAATCGACCGACGTTTGAACGTGCTTCAGGATTTCTTCAACAAATATTTAATCGTTGATTCTTGATTTGGACGTGATCTTGATTTGTCTCGGTTCACTCTGTGAAATCGTTTGTTTGCCCGTTTGTAAAATGTTTGATCATCGATTTTTCTTGTTCTCGACTTGTTTTCTTATGGTTGGGTGGAATTTCACTGAGAAAATGGAAGATTTCGAGGTACTTCATACCGACTAGTGGCGTTCCATCGAGCAAAATAGCTTGGGGGAATGAATGTTAGGTGTTTTCGAGAATGTACGCGATGTGTTGTGCTGTATGCATCCTGATCTGCTAGTCAGTAGTTTAAATACTCTTTTCATGACGGTGTTCAGGAAAGCATCAATGTTACGTTTCTGATAAAGCAGCGTGAGTCGTGGTTAGTTCCTTGGTATGCTATGAAAGCGCAAGCCTGATCCAGGCAAAGTGCCGCACAGTCAGAGACTGCACGTGGGCGATATTACTGTCGGGTTGCCCAGGACTAGACTTTTATGAGGAAGAAAAAAGAACATGAAATGGTAGTGGGACTCCAGCGTGTTTCAACATGCAGCAAATCAATTTAACACGGTGTTAGTCATACAGCACGATTGCACATCCTTGAATAACGATCAAGCTTCGTTTATGTGATTCATCTTCCTGACATGTTTCATGCCACCTGTCGAATCATGACGATATGAATTAGCTCTGTGTGACTATTTCAACATTAAACTTCGTCTTAGTGCGTCGGTGATTAACATGACGGAGGTCATCTTTGATGCTTGTTACGGTAAATGTCTTCTTAGCTTAGAAACGCTCGAGGGATCTCCATGATTCGAGAGGAACAATCTCCTCCACCGCGGCAGCATCTGCTCTTCTCCAAATTCGAGATGACGTTTTCCACAGTGCCTCCAAAGTGAGCGGTCAAGAGCATGTTCTTCCCAACTCGCGGGGTCAAGGGCATTCTAATCGCTCGGGACTTATCTGCGGTTCCGTTCGCACGAAACGCAACTGGCAACAGTTTTCTGTCTCAGCTATTTCTCAAACGATTTTCGGTGCCAGTTTTACTCCCAGATATAGCGAGAAATTACGGTTAAGCGTAATTCTTCCGAAATGTTGATTTCTTGGACGCATCCAATATCAATGTACGCCAGCCAAATCGGTGCTGTAGCATCTCTTGGGTTGTGGGTTAAGTCAAACATTGCGCGCCATTTTTGATGGTACACCAATGCTTACGAGAAAATCTAGATTACGGCATATGCTTGGATAACCGGGGGCATTTTTCGAACGTGGTTTTTGCTCCAATGTTCCACCGTGCACTTTAGTAAGCTTAGTATCGGCAGTGTAGCGTTACAGGGCGCAGTTTTCCCCTGTAGGGTCGTTGGTTTGATCCCCTCTTGTCACGAACTCTGCTCCAATCCTTTTCCCTGAATCGCTGAGGGCTTCTGAAACGGAATTGGTATTGTCCACCTAATCGGCCTGTAATGTATCAAATCTCAGGACAGCACGATAACGTGTAACCAACTTTGAATGGACTGATTCAAAGGTAATGAATTGCAAGTAAAGCGTCATCTTTGAGCTGCGGATGAACAGATATTGCACTCGGCTGTTGAACGTAGCCAGAGTGCAAATATTACCGATTAGTTAAGTTTTGTCCTTCGCTGTGAGCGCTCCGGGTGAGATCGTTCCTCACGAATTGAACAGTTTAGTCATTTGAAGCATGAGATCGTCATACGCTTACGCGTGACATCCTTGGTCGCCGTCGAACAAAGGAGACCAACAAACAAACCAAGCGAGTTCATCAAACAATAGGATTGGTGTAAATGTTTCAATACGTTTCATGTGTGTATGGGTGAAGTTACGTGTTTGGTTAGCTCGAGAACCGATGTATCAGCCTGACAGCAATCTGGCAAAGTTAGATGTCCCATATTTTTGGCGAAAAACCCGTTTGTGGCAAGTGCGAAAAACGTCAACCCATGCACTCCGTCTCCCAGGCTGTCACATTTTATCGCTGCGCTTGGATTGTCTGTTGGTTTAAGGATATCCCACGTTTTGATTGGCGCGGGCAGTTTAATAACTTATCCATCCAACCACCAACCAACCGCCTCTCATCATAAGAGCTGTTCACTAATTATTATTGTTAGATAATGACATCATCATTGATGTAAAGTATACACGCGTTGTCATGGTAGCCCCATGCTGGTTGACCCTTGTGTCGTAAAAATGAGGGTATGCCCGCAATGTGGAGCGCTTGAAGTCGAGGTGATATTTCGAATGTCTGACCAACGTGCGAGCATTGCAATTAAAGGATTTTGTGAGCAATCTACTTTGGTTACAACGGTTTTGATTTGTCAAGGTCATCGAAATGATTGTCTCATTCGTGATCTAAATGATTGAACATTGTGTTTTAATCAATATATCGTATGACTGAAATGCGCTACAATTCATCGATTCCGGTTTACGCGTTGGTAAAACGGACACGACGTTCAACTTTCGGTCGCGCGGTCCAGGTTCGAACACCGACCGGTTGCACATTTTTTCAAAAAAATGTGTTAAACCCAATTCCCCATCATGCATCCGCCACACTTACATTTCTATATTTGAGCACTGTGGTCAGTTGGATCTAACACTGGTTTCCAAATTAAATTTTCGCTGGTGTGCATCTAGTGCCTGTAAATTAAACGCTTCGCTCATCTGTCTGCTTATTACCGCTTAACTCACATCTCATCATGATTGGCTCGGTGAAAGTGATTATCAAGTAGCTTCATTGGTTTTGGAACTTTGATCATAATTTCACCATTGTTAAGCTTCCACGAATAATGTCCGGCTGCACAAACAGTGTCAAACCACCGTGGAATGTAGGTGCAATCACACTGTAAGCCATATATGTTCTTTTAAAGTCGTTTTTGACCGTGGAGGAGCGATTGTAGTGTGATAAAATTCGAAAATTCGTGGTGGTGCGCATTCAGTAAATGTGTTTGAAACTGATCCTTAACTATAAAAATACTTTCCAGGACAACCTACATTTATCACGAAAATAACACCTTTTCTGTATGTGTTGCTAGGTTACCGGTTGATGTCAATTTAACCGCGGATTCCTTACGGGCATACGCGTCGCGGCGGCTGTCAAATAATTGTAAGGATAGTATTTCGGATTACTTATGAGTAGATACAATATATATATATATATAAAACTTAGTTACGAAGTGAATAGGGGTTAGAAGAATTTGTTGCTGGTATCAGTGCTTTGTAGTTCTGTTTCCTTTGTTCTTTTGTTTTTAGTACACAATAGTTTGACGAAACATAAGTGAATATGAATCCTTATTTTTCATAAATATCCGGTGAGTTAATTCAGTCCAACATTGTTTGGGTATTTCGAGCCAGCGCGGATGACGCGATTATGTCACCCGCCAAGAAAATATTTAACCCTGGAGATAGTTTTTAAACTGGCCGTACTTACTAGCGGCTATGCATCGGAGATAATCCTGTGTGAAAACTGGAATGTCAGTGAAGAAATTCTTTATAATGTTACTGCTTAAACCTTTGGCTACTGGCGGTAACTCTAGTTACCACTTCAAATATTAGCCCATAGAAATTAAACAAACAATAAAATTACGTTCCTAAATGCTCACGGTAACTCCAGTTACCACCTCATAATATCATAGAAAATATATACGTAAAACATAAAAATTATTCATGTGTTATATTTATGTAATAATTAAGCAGAATAACACAAAAAATATCATAGAATACGTATATCCAATTACCGTAGACATAGGGTTAAAACAAAGCTTACCTTGGCCGCGTATAAATTATCATATATTACTCATGAGTAGCTGAAATCCTATTTATACTTGTATTGTAATAGGTATTTTATAGTACCATAGGAATCGTTACTTAGAACAAATTGCATAATTATGTGGTACATAGAGATATCATTAAACATTCTCTTATTCAAAGTTGAGTGTAAATCTGAATTGTACAAGTATATTGTGTCTACAGAGTATCCACTAAGGCTGAATCCCTAAACGTTTTGAATGATTAGGTGAAGCTCCAAGACATTGGGTTTTCTCCTTCGTCCAGTTTAATCGGCACTTTAAGTCAGCGAAAGCGGTTCTGGTGAAGCTTTTGAAAGATTGCGCGTGTTTTCTAACGGTTGTCCTTTGGTTTCATAATCAATGCTAGGCTCATATCCCCCAAGTGTTTGTTAGGAAATACAATCACGCTCAATATGATTGCGGCAAACTTGAAACCGCTTTCAGAAAGAAATCTGTTTAGCTCATACTCTGATGGTTTTACGCCGAAACGCTCGGTTAGACGGAAAGTGTAGCTTGTCGCTATTTATGCATTCTCGTTAAAAGGGGTAATATTAAGAACTATACGTTGAAATTGCAGCCATTAGATGATTTCCACATTATTGTTATAACCAGATCAACGTGGTACAGCTAAGCTGACCTTGAAGGTTCTCAAGGACATTTGAGATTTGGAGTGTGTACTTCAAACTCCTGTCAGGTATCCCATTAAGCCCAGGTGTAAACTGGATATTGTCAACATGTTTATTGAATATCAAAATGTTTACTGTACATTATTTCGGTGGTTATTTCTGAGTTTGTTAACAGGAAATTGTTAGGAAATGATCTGATTTCACTAACGCGGCATGGTCTACACTGTCGCGATATTTTGCGACGATTTACGGTGCTAAATTGAGCGTGGTGAGTAATTAAATGGACGTGGGTATTCCTCGATATCTAGAGCATCGATATATTGGAGATCCATCATCCCATTCACTCCAAGACATTTCTATCAAAACTACGTTGCTCTCCAAAAATTGAAAGAAACATTTTTCTGTACACCTTTGGATCATATTTTGTTGTTATATCCCGTTGTTATTAAGCAGTAATTGCAATTTCTATTATCTTCGTATAAAGATTATCATTCCTATTTTTCGAATATAGCCGAAGATGAGTGCTGGCTCATGGATCTTAGCTGTCTGAAAAAGGCATGATTTTACCAACTTAAACCCAACACAAATTCATTTGTCAAGAATTATTGATTTGATTATTATTGATTATTGATTATTGAAACTTCGAAACACACAATTGAACCCTATCAATGGTTGCTATAATTGTGTAAAGTAATTTTAATAGCAATTGCGTCATTATGAAAAAATTGCGCAGATTACCAAATGACGTGTTTGCCTTAAATATTATCGTCAATTTTAGACGATTTTAAATTTATTACTGAAAAGGGTGACCTGTGCAAACAGCTTTTCGCAAAATGCCGGTGATATTGTGTTACATAATTGTTTCCTAAACGGCTTTACGTGTTTTCCTTCATACAGAAAACACTTGCTTGCCCTCCCCCCTACGCTCATACTGCTTTGTCTGACCACACGCAGTGGTGCGTATGTACGCATGTGCACACGTGCGTTGGCCAATGGATTTAAGGTTCAATGAAACTCGTTGGACCAATCAGCGTTCGGCTTTGTTAAACTTCTTTATGATTGACCAATCAAGCGTGCAGACGCGGGTATTTCCTCTAAAGGAAGAATGTGCGCTCGTGCGTATTGGTTAATTCATCAGAGTTTGTGACAAACGTGAGAAAAAATTCCCTGCTAATGTAATCATCATGCAATATATTTCCTATAATTATTAATAAAATAGCTTCCGTTTCAGCATTTTACGTTTTAATTAAGATATACATATTTAAGTCTCTTTCTGAATAGTTTATTAAGATTTCTCTTGTGCAAAATTAACAGCATAAATCAAGTAATAACAATGCTGCGCGTATCGGGAAGCTTTTTCTAAAGATGGACTGTAATCAAGGGTAATAAACAGTAGAAGGTTTATTTACTTCCAAACCCTGAACAGATTGAAATCGAGTCAGTGAACTTTGGAAAGTAGATCACTTTGACGGATTAAGTTGTACTCAGATAAATCAAGGACATGAATGATGTCACATGTGGAAATTTTAAGCCCTCATCGTTAACTTGGCGATCAAATTACCCAAAGATTGTCTACCAGTAGGAGGTTGTTTGTGTTTAACTTACCAGCCACCCAGAGCTTGGTGTTTGTCTCCGGTTTCCTTAGTATGAAGCTGTTTCTATGATAGTATAGGGGTGGAGAGTATTACCTCGAGGCTAAATCGCGTTCCCTGCCTATGACTTTGTCTGCAAAGACTTCGAGGAGTATATTGTGCAAACATGACCGCGTCACTCGCGGATATCACATCTATTGTTTCAATTGCTTCCCCATTCATACCTGAGGTCAACATTTCCGACGTAAATCCCACAACACGCTTATTGGTCGAAGGCGTTTTTATTTTACGCAGATGCGTGAGAATGAAAACACGCCAATGAGAGATGCGCACATCACTTTACCACAACACGGTTCTCAACATGTCTGTGGCAGTTGTCACTTTGATGTGATTTGTCAATTTCGTGCCAACCGGTCCTCACCGCCCCTGTCGAATGTATATCGGTGTCCATCTGCTTATGTTTGCGGGGGCGTTGTTGCTCGAACCTAGCTCATGTGATTCGTCGATTCCGCAGTTCAAGTCTCAAAGGGGGGTGTTCTGTCATATCATTCAAAAGCTCGTGATTAGCACTCACCTCTAATGGCCTTCAAACTCTCCCAATATGAGCTCACTCACTAAGAAGTGTCTAGTCTGTCGTAAGTGCCATTGCTGTCTACGTGATCGTAGCACTCAAGACAGAACCAACGCATTGTGACACACGTTCGTTTGTTCGACGATTAGGGGCACAATATTGCCAAAGTAATTTTTACAATTGGTCGCAGAGTTTGTATACTCGACACAAAAAGTGAAAAACGATGGTGTTTACACCCCGGATCGTTGCGCAATGCTTGTCGGTTACTGTGTAGCAATCAAAGATTTTACTTGTCAAACTTGAGAATCCTGTTTTTAACAACTCTTGATTGTCGATCGAGAGCAAAATACTTGAATACCGACAGTCTGTTGCTCATCTGCGAACGTATTTGTGCTGCAGAAACGATAAACCCTAGCGTTATTCCCTGAACTTTAGCTCCTCAAAGAGAAGATTTTCCAGTACACATTATCATCATCAGAGACAGCATTACATCGGTAACATGTTTCGATTGCTTGATTGCCACACAACCAAGAAAAAGTTAAATTTTAAAAGATGGGGACGGTGGGACTACACCTCGAATGGAACATACATTCAGACAAGTTTCGTGAGCGAGTAGAGCTACATC
>JACCGJ010000307.1:0-11268 GCA_013407085.1 Atriophallophorus winterbourni | reverse complement strand
ATCTGATCGCGGGGACACCAGCCTGGAAGACGCACTGCGCCTACTTTGGAAAGGTTACTAGTAAGGGTTTTTAACTGTAATATACCATGTGACGGTTTGACGACCACGAGATTTGCGCCGATCGGGATGTGGCGTCGCAAAAAGCATCCGTTTCTGAAGTCCGTGATCCGGCATTGATACATCGTGTCTCAACCTGCGTAACCTGAGCAGGTTGATGTTCTTCTCTATAGCAGCATTACTGCTAAAGAACCTATTTCGAAGAGCATCGTTGCGTATGCGATTGTAACAGCTAACTCATAGAATACTGCGGAGACATCGGTTGTCAAATACTTGGAGACGCTGAATGTGTTCTTTACATAAGGTTCACGTTTCGCACCCATACAATAATACTGCCCGAACGGTCGTTTTGTAAACTCTTTCTTTGAGTAATAGAGACCGTCCTTTTTGACGCCAGAGCACAGATATATTACAGAATTTGAATGAATTATCCATTAATCGTCAATCAATATTGATAGCGAACGCATAGCAATTTGTGATATTCAATTCATTCAGTGAATAAACGAATTTACAAACGGTTGTGATTCTCCTTTACAATTCCAGATTTATGGTTGAAAAAGCAATTAACTTTACAATAACTATAAAGTCGAACTATAGGTACAAATCTATAAATAAATTAAAAATCAATGGGACAATGATAGTTTATTAATAGTTTGAGGCAAAATTCGGATTAGCTCTCATATAATCGTCAAGTTTCGATTTGAATATAGATAAACTGTTTGAGCTTACCAAATCGGCAGGTAGGGAATTCCAAACAAAGCACACACGCACGGAATAAAAATACCTGCGGCAGTTCCGTTTGAAATGGACCGTAGGGCTTACAGATATACAATTAACGTACTCTGTTCAAAAGAATTCCCCCAGCGTGACCACTACGCTGTAGGAAAGGGCATAATTCAGACAACCAGATTTAGTAATATGTGATTTCTTGTTGAATAGTGTTGCTATGTTGTTATGGAATGCGCGTGTTCCATGAGGCTGTAAGAATTCTCTCGGTGGAGATTAGAGAAATATGCCTTTGTCTACAGTTTACCTAGAATAGTACAACAATACTCCAGAGTCGCACGTTGCTTCTTAGTCAAGCGATTACACAAGCTTGGATCAATTTGTACGAGGTTAGAAACCGTTTTTAGCGGTTCGGTGAAACTGACACACCTGTTCCGCTTGAAACACCCGATCACGTGGATGCTTTGATCATCATCATCATCATCATGAAGCACAAGTCTGGAGCCAGACAAAGTGCCAAGCAATAGGGAGCAGAAAAAGCAGATAAGCAAGAGCGTGAAAAAAGGAAATCCAGCAAGCGGAGTATGCAAAAACAAATGCGCAAAAAGCAGCTTGTTTTTGTGGTTTTACTGCATGCGATTTTGTGTCTGCTTGTTTGTTTTTTGTTCGTCAAATGTAATATAATAATAGTAAACCGGACAAAAGATTTGAACACACATGATAAAATACACTGGCACCATGGATTTCGGTTTGCAGCCATATCGCGTAAGGTTTCTAGCCAACTATTAGGTGGAGCTTTTGGACCCCACCCAGGCAAACGAATACGCCTAGCCTAGCCTAGCGCTACCGTGAGTTTCTTCATCCCGACGCGCCACGTCATGGACTGGCCACCCGATCGTTTCTCCCAGCTTCTGCCATGCTCTGTGAATAAGGCGCAGTATGGTAAACGGTGATTAGGCATTCTTAAAGCACGCCTCAACCATTGTAAACGAGCAAGCATCAGCATTTCTCTCAGTCCGTGGCCACCTCTTCCTAACATCCGCTTGCAGACATCTATATTGTTTAACACGATGCTGCCACCGAATGCGAGCAATTCTACGCAGTCAACGGGTGGCAATCAACGAGCAATTGCTATGAAAAATAAAATTCCGAATGTAATCGGCTTTACACCGTTTTGGGCATCGTTTCACTTCAGATACATCAGATGCTGCTGCTGCAACGAATTGCTTTCAAATTTATTTCCCAGTCACGTGAATTATTGATTATTTACCCAGATGCACTGTGCTTAGTTCCCACACATATCTAAAATACAAATAAGGATTTATCCTTGAATGTAAAATTTGGTTTCGCACAAATGTATAATGAACCGTTTGGTCGTGCTAAACTAATCAAAGTTAAGACCTTGCTTACCATTCCTCCACTGTTTCAAGCGCATGCGGATCCTGATTCTACTGTCCCTACATGATGAGTTTAAACAGCACGAAATCGGTCGTGGGGTGTGTGTGTGTGATGGAGATGCATGTAAATGAGCTTTTTATTCATGGTCATGGGTTTAAACCCAGTCTACATGAGTGATGGCTCATTTGATTGAACAGGTTAGTCGTACCAGCCTTATCCAACAGTGGCATACAAGCGAAATTTGTTTACCATTCTTCCACTGTTTCAAGCGCATGCGGATCCTGATCCTACTGTCCCTACCTGATGAGTGCAAACAGCATGAAACCTGTCGTGTGTGTGTGTGTGATGGAACCCCATGCACATGAGGATCTTGGATTTATCCACGACACAGGCATAATCAAAATTCAAACGTCGGTTTATGGATAAGCGTTTCTGATGAATGGCCTGCTTTCCGAATCACTCCTTTGTGCAATTTGGTCTCACTCTTCAACCAACAGCCGTTAATTTTACCCAATTTTGACAACCTTTCTAGCTGCCACACATTGTGGTTTAAGTTTTCAAAGCTAGCGCCTAAATCCCTTAAAATTAAACCGAAATTTAACAGTTAAATCGCGCTCATTGCAAACTGAACCCCCTCATCTACTGCATCTTCTACAACAATCGTTTCGATATTTGATACCACCGGCCATTTCTAATTAATACCAAACCAGCAATTCGTTTAGACGTTCACCATACTAATTCACTCTCGTGTAAATTAAAAACACCCTGGACAGTTCAAGCATAAACTGCTTACCTCTGCGGTCTTCATACCTGGTATATTTCGACCCCGCCCCCTTCGATTATCATACACTTTGTCAAAGATTGCAAAGATAAACCATTGCAGCAGGAAACATCTGACATTTGTTCCGCTAAAAATATCAGTCACGTAATGAATAACTTTCACTCCCCACCCCCTCATCCCAATCCCGATCCTCATAGCTCCGTGGGGGTAATCTAAACAACCCGATCGTTTGGTAAAAAGGCAATCTTGTTTGTTCTAACGTTCTACCGTGAACGCCACACACTTATCGCGGCCCATCATCATTGGTTTACTCAACCGAGTTAGCATGGTTCACTGACGATCACTCACGATTCAATCGGCACAGTGAATGTTGCAAGAAAACATTTGCGTTTGTTATTCATTGTTTATTTCAGTGGGGAGCACGTATCGGAAGAAGCACTTGGTTTACGTGAGAGCGGGCGAGAGAAGATCTTGGTTAACATCACGTTTGTTTATTGTCTCGGATCGGTGTAGGCTGCAGCATGGTAGCCTTACGATCTCATGAAAACAGTTTAGCGGCAAAATGTGTGTTCTGTTCACAATGACGTTGAGGTCAAGGTTTTACCGAGACGGTCAAAACAGGCTGGGAGTTTAGTGAAGTGTTCACCCACACACAACGAATCTGATACATGATTAATCGTCTCATGTTATCATGTGAACCTGACCTTGCTGTCTCCACCAGATGAGGGCAAACAGCTAGAAACCGGTTGTGAAATGTTGGTGGATGTGAGCAACACAATACGTGAGAGAAAAAACGTTTCACGGGATTTGATGTAGTTGGTGGGTGTGAAAAGTATGATACACTTTGACGCTCATTTGTCACACAGCACTTTGCAGTCACCTCTAGGATTCGTGGTACAAAGCCACTGATGTCGAAGGCTGACAAGACCCACCTGCTCAATCGCACGTGAGCACACATGGGATTAAGCCCAGGGGCAGCAGCATTTTCATCACGGATATACCCCACGACCGGGTTCTTGCTGATTACACCCGTCAGGTAGGGACAGTACGACTAGGATTCGTATGCTTGGAAACAGTGGATGCATTTATATCATAAACATCCCACGACCCGTTTAATGCTGTTTGCATAGTACAATCAGGATTCGTTTGTCTTGAAACAAACGGGAAATGGTAAACAACGTTTTAGCGTTAAAGCCACCGTCCGGTAAAGCACAGCCAACACGGTTCAATCACAAGAATAGGTACACAATCGTTGTTCGCTCGTGATGTACATTCATAATCGATATCGATCGATCGGCCCATAAAGGGGCCCAAATTCGAAATGTGCACAGAGTATCACGCCGTACAATCCAAACATTTAAAATCTTTCTGTAAAATGGCGCAAAAGAAACATCTTTCGCCAGTTACTAGACTGGTGATTTGATGTAAGTTGTCGTGATACTGAGTCGCAGAAGCACTGACCTTCTAACGAGGGTAAATATCACCATTATTAAAAAGGCTGGCAGCCTTGAACAAGCTATTCGACACGTGATTGAGATTTTCGAATGAGGATCATGTCTTTCTCCCAAAGTAAGCCAAATGAGCCCTGACCTTTCATATAGCCCCCAGCTGGAACATTATGCTTCTTTGTCAAGTTTTGGCTTCATACACGGTATGTATCTTAGCATCGACAAATTGGTATCGACGTTAACACCTAGATGTAAAACGATCATTCTTAGAACGCTTCAACGAGACTGTGGACGTTATGATGAGTGTAGAAAACCTTCAGGGAAGTGGCTGGACCGAAATGAAGAGTAGTCAGCCACAAACCGGGCTATCAAATAACCCCGCATGGTTAAATCGTCCCACTGATGGTGGCCATCACCAAGATAATTCCGCCGTGCCACAGTACGTCTAAGGATTTCATCGTTGAGAGCGTCGTTGCACGTCGGTAAGTATGCTGCTGTTTGTTCATTTTAGATCAATAAACTTGTCAACGGTGAATTGCTATGTGACAAGATGAGTATAGATCGCATGCAGATGGTCCATGAGGTCACGACCTACAAACTGTTTGTCGTGTGGCGGTTTGTCAAGTCACTGTGTAGCAGACTATTGTCTCTACACATTCAGAATTGTACACGTGCACCTATTCAACCTTTGGCAAACACAATTCAAAGGTCAACCAACGCCACGTGTACAATTATCGATCTTCGCGCCACGGTCAGCCATATCAACCACCTTTCAAATACACATTCAAACGGTGCGAAGCAACGGGCAATCGGATCAGATATAATAACACGGACAGGCAACGAACAACTGACACTGCCTCTGTATCAAGATCCATTCTTTTTGTTTTTGTTTCAACCCATGTACAGAACAACACTTTCGTTCTGCAAAGATAAGATTCGGTGTACCAGTGTTGTTCTATGAGCCAAGACGTGGGGGTTCGAAGGCGAAACCGACGCTAGGAGCCGCTATCAGCAAACACCGCTAGGGCCATAACCTAAAACTGATTGACTCTTCATACGTCATACGGCACGGAATTGGAAAATGGTCTTATTCGGAAAAAGCTGCTCTATGCTGAATGGAAATCAGGAAGTTGTCCTTTGGACAGACCGAAGACGTTTACGAAGACATGGATTTTACTCATTGAGCTAGGAAAACAATCTTGAAACAAATTCTGACAGGGGAAAATTGCGACAAATATTCAATCGAGCATGTGCAATGCCTAAAGCTTTTGAATCTTTGTGTGTATGTTCAAGGTCCTTGGGTTTTATTAAATGTTTGAAGGGATTATATCCTGTGTGCATAATTTTAAATCCCAACAAAAAGTATTCATCGTTGGGTAAAATCATGTAGTTTTCGTTTTGAATTTCGTTCTTGGAAAAGCGGACCAACTTGGTCTCACGATGATAACTCTTGTCAAGTAGTTCGATATCCTTCCTCAGCCAAGTTACCCAGGTTAATATTGATTATTTTATACCAGGACGTACATATATATTAAACAACCGGGGTGAGATTTTGGGTGTGATACACCTGAGTATCCTTTTTATCAGACCCAATATACGGCAGACTTAATTATACACTGTTCAGCAATGACGTCCTGGCTAGGGGTTACACGACCCCAGACGGTACTCCACACAAGATCTTGCGTGTCAAGCTGATACATGTGGTGTAGAGATTCGCCAAGTCGAGTCAGCCACGCAAAAGAATTTCTGCGCCATGATGCGTATGTACAGAAAGGCACTCTGTTAAACACCACAGTGAACATCCGAATATGTTCGAATGAAGCTTTATCCTGCTATAAAAACGTACATGAGGCAATAAAGTAAGCGATATGACATGTGGAGTGCATTTTCTCAAAGTGAACTTGTAACGAATGTTTGAAACGCATGGAAATGTTTCACTCTTCAACTTGTGAGTTGATGGTACCCTACGATTTGCTATGAACAATACTTCCCTACACGGTGGTATTGCCAAAGAGGACCAAGTTCGCGTTGTAATACCGATATGGTCGCTGCACTATAACCAATTAAAAGCGAGAAGCAAACTTTTAATTAATATCAGCGACTGCATGCTAAAAATCGTGGCACATATTTTGCAGTTAACCATAATGATGGCATATGTGACACACAGGAAACCGAGCATGTTCTTCGGACATATCGATTGGGAACTGAAAACTTGACATGAAGCTCTGTGGATAAAGACCTAGTAGTACGAATGAGTAGAAAGCTAAAGCTGAGTTCAGTTCAATGCCAGTGCGCTTATAGACAGGTCAGCAGATTAATTGATATTTGGAAGATTCTCGTTAGTAAAATTACCAATGATAATCCATGTTCACTTTCGCCCAACGATGGAGTATCCAGTAGAGCTGTGAGATACTTGACTACTGGAAAATGCATAGCAACGGGACAAAGATAGTAACGGGTCTTAGTGATGTAATGGAAAATGTTCGTGACCGATCGGGAAATCATAATCATGAAAAAAGAAAGTTTGTAAGGAATTGGTGAGAGTAGTTTATTAGTAACATTTCGCTTCGGAATCAGAAGCTTCGTCAGACCAAGAGTGTCAGTGCGGACAGAGATCAAGCATAAATTTCATTCACCTGACCAATACTAAGATGGTTAAGAACTGCATAGACCATGGTGGGTGCTGCGCTCGTAATGTTCCTTACAATTAAGGATTGCGAGGAGGAAGATACAGCGTGATATTTTTTGTATCTATAGAATTAGGTCTACCAAAGAAAATCCACTATCCCTATCTATCTACAACCTGAATTCACACATAGAACGCCAGTGCCATTTTTGCCGTGCTTGCTTTATTTTCCTGGAATTCATGAGTTGTACATTCGACAAACGCATACCATACTACTAGAATTCACATTTGGATTCATACCGGAATCCTGCGTCATCCTAAAATTTTCACTTTTTAACCATAAAGCTTTTGAATCCTTGAATCAGGGTATGATCTTCGTCAATTAAATGCTAGTGATATCACTCCCCGCTTCGAATGGAACAATTTTGTTTTCAACCTACACGTGAAACAAATGTTACCTGCCATTGATCCCCGGGATCATTCACTCAAAAACATCACACAATGACATCTAATCCAGCTGGTAACCTAAACGCCCCCCCACCCCCGGCACTCCGAGATTGCAAATCCCATGTGATTTTCGCATTCCTTACAGATGAATATTATCCCATCTCTTGACGTGGAGGGGGCTGTGTAACAAATGGTCAATTGACGGAACGTTTTCATCATCAAATTGTCCTCGCGAGACAAAAGTGAGAAAGTGATCACAGCTCACATGAATCAGCTGTTTCGCTGACCGTGCGGGAGTGTGTGTGGGGGTAAAACATTCGTTTGCTTCAAATTGATAAGATCCATATTTAGCAATCGTGAGGAAACATTTGTAAAACCAAGATTCGTGTGTATGAATTTTGTTTAAGTATATATAAATTATATCAGCCATGCGTGTGCTTAGAAATGATGGTTTTTGGAATCCTTGAATATGTATGGCGGAAATGATGGAACTCATACTTATTCATAATTGAGATTTTGCTGAGGCGTGACGCTTTTCGCGCTGTGCCACTTGACGGTTCTTGGTTTAGTTCAAATTTGTGTGATGTAAAGACTCAGCAACACCCCATGCATCATACATGTAGAACAATGAGGCGTATATTTTTAAGCACACGACGTGGTGGCACGTTTCTCTTGTTGGATTTGATTCAGACCACCTCAACACATTTTCCCTTTGCAACCGTTCTACCTTCTGTAGCACAAACAGTCAATCAATAGTGACCTTGGGTTGACAGGCAGTTTTCTAAGTAGAAACGGTTATCCATCGTGTGTCATGGAACGATACATGTACCCAATGCTAAAAAGAATAACAAAGAAAATGTTATATCTTCGACTTCCATTTAAGGATGACGCCTCCAGTGACTCGTTGAACTACAAGTTGAACACAACTAGTTTAATGGACGTTCACTTCTGGAAAAGTGAGAATAGCCTTCACCAACAAACCAATAATCACATAACAGCATAAAGACCAGATAACTCATCAGGTAAACTCAATGTGTATTGATCAAATCACCTGCACTCGTACAGAGGGATGAAATAGCCGAGTAAACTGTCAAATCGATTGTCTGAACATCACCCTAGTTGGTTAAGCAAAGGTTGTTCTAAGAAGGTGACTAGTTCGATTCTAGCTCATCTGTATCACACGGGTCTTTGAGAAAAGCCTCATGAGTACTTCTCAGTTGTTTACACATTTCCTCAACGTGTAACGAAGACTTGACTGAAGTATCTTGAGGACAGCTGAGTCGATTGCTATCGAAATCATTAGCCAGTATCGATCAGATTGTGATCTGTCGTGACCTTGAAACTTGACCTTGATTTTTGTTTAATGTTTGATGTTGATCAGATCCATTCCCGTTTTCCTACTTACTTATTGTAGAGCTTGATGTGAAATACCAACGAAATCCCTCGCTTAATGAAATGTGATTTTTTACAGATTGTGTGATTTTTTATTCAATGAGCAGACCAATTTAGCCACGGTTTTTGGTTGTTTCTTACCCACGAGTGGACTGCCTGTGTTTCCTGATGTAACACTTTCTTACCAACTGTGCCGCACATTGGTCAAGTATAATTGTAAATGACCTTGAGGTGTATACTAATCGCGCGGGAAATTTGATTTCGAATAGCTTGGACGCTGCTGCTGCTAATAATGAAAATGTTGAAGAAGTAGAAAATCAAGATGATGATGATGATGGTGATGATGATGATGATGATGATGATGATGATGATGGTGATAATGATGATGATGACGTTGATGATGATGATGATGATGATAATGATGATGATAATGTTGATGATAATAATGATGCCTATTTACCCCAACGAACTAAAAAGAATTCGACCATCCTTAGTGCACACCGACTTGCAGGTGATGTCCAGCTACCGTTTTCGTCATTGGAATTGAGCTTATTTTCACGCACACCAATTAGCACGAGTCACTTTTGCCCATCGTCCATTGATTCTTATGAAATCCACGCTAATTCTAGTCCTCGTAACCAAACGGTGATATTGGGGGGTGAAAAAACCAGAGGCCCATTTCGGGTTTGCATTCATTGTCACAAACATGACAGGAACAACCAACTGAACACAAGGCATCGTGAACGTTTCCCACTCCGTCTAGTTCTCCCAGCGTCTTCTGCATGTGCCGTTACCCATCTATACGATTGTGCGCGTGCGGATGTGCCGGTGACAATTTGACATTTTGACAAACTACAATTTAAACTGTTTTTGGCGCCTTGAGGTGTAAAACAAAAAATAATGACCTTGAGAAATGTACGGTTGTTTGCTTTAGGGAAATAACAGTTTGTTGTGTGTGTTTCCCGATGTGTTGTTTTCCTTCATAGTTTGTTCGGTTGTTTGTTTGCCCGTCTTTGTTTGTAGATGGAATGTGAGAAGATAAAAGCGACATTTGTCGTTTTTTGAATTGTTTTGTAAACAAAAGACAGTTTATGGTTCGTCGGGAAAACGCATCAATGACACCAAATATTTACGAGCGGCGCATCAAAGCATACAGGAGTGGAAATAGTTTAGTGTATCTCTGATTCAGGAATAGACACTACATGGTAGTACCCTTGGCGATAGCTATTGAGACCCTTTCATGTAAAGTTAAATGATACTCACAGATAATCACTTCCGGTATCATGTTGAACTTCAACGCATTACTCGATAGCTTACAATGCGTTCTCGAACGCTGCCTAGGATCTAAATATAATCTTTATTCAATATCTGTTCTAAGATCATCCACTTACCTGTGTGGTACGTATTATCATCTTACGTGTGTGTACCTAGTAATCAATAGCCATCGATCGTGTCCTAACCCAGTTGTAGATAGATAAACTCATTGGCGCTAATGACAAATTGCTTCTGATTATCAAACGAGAAGCTATTTTGGGTTCTCCCTGTCGATTATTCGATAATTTTAAAAGGGTTACTGATTAGTTGAACCCAGAACTATATGACGTAGATGTTTGTAGCGAATATTGTACTTTAGATATTATCTTCAAGTTGAGATACAACAAACCCCACATTTGTAAACAAGACATGATTTGATACGCACCTACAAAATATTACGTGCACCAATCACTCATTAAAACATTTGTTTAAATATCACAAGTCGCGAAATACGCGTGGCGACTCAGTGATATTACAACCCCTATTCCCGTATTAACTGTTGCGAATATTTTTTCTACTCTATGCGTCTGTGTCCTCGGAATGCGCTACCTAAATGTTGTTACTGCATTAGCCGGGGTGGCGTGGGGTATAAGCCTCCCACTGTCTTAAAATGCTCCCATACACGGCCGCGTCTCAATACTCTTCACAACCAGTTCAAGCTTCTACCTGCACGAGTGGCTTTCCTGAGCCGGCCTGAACTGCTTCTACCACATGAAAGTGGCGAGTGACTTGCGCCTGAAACCAGTTTGCTTCGGGCAGAATAAGAGCTCGTTACCTGGAGGGCATTTCATCTAAGGGAAGGAAAACCCTGATTTTAAACCTCCGCTGCCTTGCGGGATACCCGATCGCGGGAAAGGCTTCGGGAGAAAACCTTGAGGAAAAACCTGGAACAGAGTCTGGTAGACCACCTCTTTCTGGCAACCCCCTGCTGCCTTGCAGGTCGCACTTGGTTGTGCAAAGGCTAGAGAAGCTGACTCGAACAAACGCCGAGTGGTGCTGGGGACGACGCTTTGTACCCAAATTCCCAAGAACCTTCTTTGAAGCCGACTCATCCTCCAGGAGGCGATAGTCGCACAAAA
>JACCGJ010000306.1:15937-92955 GCA_013407085.1 Atriophallophorus winterbourni | reverse complement strand
CTTATAATATCTCCGAACGTTTGAAATCATATAATACAACAATTTAATCTTCTATGGACAAGGCACATCGCCCAGATCGCTTTGATCTGACAGTTATTCACAGCCCTTAATGGCATCTATGCCCACATCCCTTTCACGTACTGTGATCAAAGTCTCAGTAAACGGTCTTCCCCTCAATGCTCTTATTTACACCGGTAGCTCAGAGAGTTATGTTCCTTCCGATATTGCTTTTTCGAACTATTTGACTGTGTATCCATCGACGACACAAATAACCATGGCGTTCACAAATCTGTCCAGCCAGACGTCAGGGCATTGTTTTGTGAAAATTAAATATCTTAAAATTTCTTACGAGCATGTCAATCTATCGACCCTTTTTGAACTGTGCTCGGATTTTATCCTCGGCCATGATTTCTTGATGCAACACAAAGACGTGAGTATAGCATTCGGCGGTCCGAAACCTAGGCTTTGTCACTGTTCTCTAAAACCCGCTTGAGTCGAAGTACCAACACTGTTCGGTACACTTTTATCTGATTGCCATCCCATCGCCACTAAATCTAGACGCTTCTCATCGCCTGATCAACGATTCATCCAAGATGAAATTCGAAGTTTACTCGAGGATAAGATAATAGAAACTTCTTCATCTCCTTAGAGAGCCCAGGTATTAGTTACATCGAATGAAAATCACAAGCGCAGAATGGTTGTTGACTAAAGCCGCAACATCAATCGTTTTACACAGCTCGATGCCTATCCTTTACCACGCATTGACGAAATGAGAGAAAAGATTGCTGGTTACAAAATTTTCACCACTTTAGATCTCAAAAGTGCTTATCATCAAATGCCAATTCGTGACGAAGAAAAACAATATACGGCTTTTGAGGCTCGCGGCAACCTATATAAATTTTGTCGTATCCCTTTCGAGGTTATTAATAGTGTTGCCTGTTTTCAGCGGGTCATTGACAAAGTCATAAGCAATGCACACCTGGATGATGTTTTTGCCTACGTAGACAATGTGACCATTTGCGGTCGAAATAAGGAGCAGCATGATGAAAATTACTCACAGTTCTTGAAAACTGCTAAAGAACATGGACTCAAGTTTAATGAAAGTAAATCTATTCTGGCTGGAGATACTATTACCCTTTTGGGTTATCAAGTTTCCGAAGGAGTAATCAACCCGACCCGGAACGGTTTCGCGCCTTACGAGAACTTCCTACTCCTGAAGATATTAAATCACAACAAAGAATTATAGGCATGTTTGCTTTTTATTCGCATTGGATTTCTCGATTTTCAGACAACATATCTCCTGTTGTTCATACTTCTTCTTTCCGCTACCGCCTAATGTACAGCAAACATTCGACAATCTCAAATCTGAACTGGAAAGTGCCGCTGTAGTCACTGTTGATCACAAAACACCGTTGGTTGTAGAAACAGACGCCTCGGATATTGCCATAGCAGCCACATTAAACCAAGAAAGTAGACCTGTCGCATTCTTCTCCAGGACGTTATCAACGAGTGAAAAGAATCACTCTGCAGTCGAAAAGGAGGCCTATGCCATTGTTGAAGCCTTGCGTAAATGGAAGCATTACCTCATTGGTGTTCATTTCAAGCCAGTTACTGATCAACGATCCGTGACATTCATGTTTTACGAGAAGCACCAAGGTAAAGTGAAATACGATAAAATCATGCGCTGGCGTATCGAGTTATCCTGTTATCGTTACGATGTCATTTATCGACCAGGGAAAGACAACCCTGTTGCCGATCCATTGTCAAGAACGACGTGCGCCTCTTTAACCTCAATCGACTTGAGAAAAGTTCACGATTCATTGTGCCATCCAGGTATCACAGGTATGCTACATTATGTTCGGTCCAAAAACTTACCATTTTCAATCGAAAACATTAACCAAATGACTTCGCGTTGTGCTATCTGTGCTGAAATCAAGCCTAAATTTTTTAGACCTTCCAGGTCTCATCTCATCAAAGCTACCCAACCTTTTGAGAGATTTAGTGTTGATTTTAAAGGACCAATACCGTCTACCACTCAGAATATTTACTTACTAACAATCATTGATGAATTTTCTCGCTTTCCATTCGCCTTTCCCTGCCGTGACATAACATCATCTACCGTATTAAACTGTTTTCGCTCCCCCTTTTTGCTTTTCGGACTTCCTGCTTTTGTTCATTCAGATCGTGGTTCGGCTTTCATGTCTTCTGAAGTCAAGTCTTTCTTGCATAATCGTGGTGATGCGACCAGCAGAACCACCCCGTATAATCCCCAGGAGAATGGTCAAGTAGAGCGTCTTAACTCAACTCTCTGGAAAGCTATAACACTCGATTGGAAATCTAAACAACTGCCTGTGAATAATTGGGAATTCATACTTCTTGATGCCCTGCATTTCGTGCGATCCTTATTATGTACTGCAACTAACGCCACACCCCATGAGCGCTTTATGAATTTCAATCGAAGAGCCGCTACCGGAACATCATTACCCAGTTGGTTGTCTCCCGGAAATTCTGTTTTATTGAAAAAGCAAGCGCTTTCATCGAAGTATAGCCCCTTAGTGGAAGAAGCCGAAATTTTGGAAAGTAATCAGCAATATGCCCATGTTCGTCTTTCGAATAGCACGGAACAAACAGTGTCTTTGCCGAATCTTGCTCCTCACGGTGAAGTTTAAAAATTTGATGCTGCATCTAATTCTGATCAAATAAACAAGGAGCAAGAAATCAAGCCGTTTAACATCCCTGTTTCGGATAACGAGGATAATACGCAAAGTCAGTCAAACTACGAAACTTTGATAGATCATCAACAGCGTTTTCATCCGTATTTGCTGAGGAATTGAGAAGCATGATTTGCACGGACATTTAACAAACGAACAGTTTACCACTGAACTATTTTGTTTTCGGGGAGAATGAGATGAATTATTCTCTTCAATTGTATGCTTGTTTCCATGCTATCTATAACATTCATATTCTTGTTTTTTATTCCAGCTACTATACTGTTGTTCAGAAAGATTAAAGCGTATTCTACGGCCTTTGTCTCCTAATATCTCGGAACGTTTGAAATCATATAATACAACAGATAGAAGGTTAGTCAATACCCCGTCTGCGAGTAGGCTGGTCAATATGCTTCTTCAGTGGATAAATAGAATTTAAGTTCACACGAATGCACGCAGTGTTCACTTCTTGAAATCATATGCGGGAGAATTACATCGCAAATGATAGGCAATTGAGAGTTTTGGAAGCTTGTGATATATTGCAAGGATTCGATTATTTTATCATTAAATGAGCTTTCGGGTGATTCAAAGTTCAAAGTAATTCAAAGTTTTAATGGTCCAAAAAGTAAATACTTTACAGTAACCACAGATTAAAAATATAGGGAATTCATAAATACAACACAAGTGTTTTATACACATGGAAAGTCAGCACGTGTATTCAGGTGCAAGGTTGGGTTTGGTCAACATATACTTGTCAAGTTCAGCCTTGAACATGTTCAGGCTTGTTGTGCAAATGATATGTGGGGGCAGGGAGTTCCATAGAAAACAGACTCTGACAGCAAAGAAAAACCTTCGACAATTTGATCTGGAGTGTGGAATAATTAACTTGTATCCATGCGATCTGCTACCACGTGCTTCTTGCCGATGAAACAGGTGTTCGAGTGGGTGATCCACTGTATGCAGAATATTGAAAAGCAGGATCAAGTCACCCCTGAGACGACGGTACGAAAAGTCAAAGAGGTTAAGTGTTGCGATCCGCTCCTCGTATGGCCTGTTGTATATCCCGGTCACCAGTTTTGTAGCGCGGTGGTATACCCGTTGCAGCAAGGTCATGTCCTTTTGTAACCATGGGGACCATGCTTGAACAGCATACTCCATTGTTGGTCTGACATAGGTGTTAATTATACGTGGGAGTATCTGTTTTGAGGAACGACCGAAGATCCTTCTGAGCAATGCTAAGATTTGGCAGGACTTATTGTATACAACAGAACAGTGCCGTGAAGACTTCATGTTACTGATAATCCACACGCCCATGTCTTTCTCTTCAGTAACCCATGAAAGTTGCTGAGATCCCAAAGAGTATGAGAATTCGAATGATTTACCGACGTTCAACATTTTACATTTTTGGATGTTGAATGGTGAGCAGTTCCGCAAGGACCAATTATGAAGTGCTTCAAGATCTTTTTGGAGAATTTCGCAATCTTCTATGGTGCGTATGCTAGTCCAGACTTTGATGTCATCCGCAAATAAAATGATTTTTCTGCGTACGATTTCAGGTATATCATTCGCGTACACGAGGAAGAGTATTGGCCCCAAGACTGAGCCTTGAGGTACGCCACTTGTAACTTCTACTGGGCTTGATAGTGCCCAATCAACTCTAACCCTTATAACTCTACCAGTCAAGTAGTCCTTTATCCAGGCCAATAGTCTGCCGCATACCCCGAGCTGCTCCAATTTTTGTAGCAGTATGCTGTGGCTAACACGATCAAAAGCTTTCGACATGTCCAAGTAACAAGCATGGATAGGGCATCTATCGTCCACGGCTCGAGTCCAATCATCAAGAGTTATGAGAAGATTGGTCAGACAGAAGTGTCTTGTCCTGAATCCGTGCTGTGCGATGGAAAGAAGCTTATTTTGTTCCAAGTGTTTGATAAGTTCGTCAGCCACAAGTCGTTCGATAACTTTAGAGACCACTGGCAACAACGTGACTGGTCTGTAGTTAGACACATCAGATCGGTTCCCTCCTTTGTATATCAGAGTGAATAGTCCACATTTCCAGTCATTAGCAACCGTGCTAAAACTCAAGGACAGGTTGAAAAGGTCAGTGAGTGGTGAGAATAGAGCATGGGCGCATTGCTTTAGGATGAATGGTGTTATTTCATCAGCACCCGGGGATTTCTTTGTATTTAACCCGCGTAGCTTTGCCAGGACAC
Organism: Atriophallophorus winterbourni; assembly: GCA_013407085.1. Taxonomy (NCBI): domain Eukaryota; kingdom Metazoa; phylum Platyhelminthes; class Trematoda; order Plagiorchiida; family Microphallidae; genus Atriophallophorus; species Atriophallophorus winterbourni. The sequence goes on along the minus strand of JACCGJ010000306.1, from coordinate 88,034 downwards.
TCTCGGGTTTCAAAACGATTTCGTGTATTGTATTCTGCGACCTGAATGCAGGTATATCGTAGGATACGCGCTCGTTAGGGTAGAACACTCTAGAATAAAATTGAGCGAGTTCGTTAGCGGCTTCGAGAGCTACAGGTGTAGTTCCAGTCGTAGTAAGTAAAGCGGAAACACCTGGCTTTACCCTGGCCTTTCTGTTCACGATCTGGAAGAGGAGCTTCTGATTTCTTTCAATTTTATCCATCAGATTTATCTGATACATTTCTTTATCCTCCTGAACAAGTTTAGTAACTTTGTTTCTCAACAAACGGTAAGATTCCCAATATTCAGGTGTTGAATGCAATATGTGGCTTCTCCACGCACAGTTTCTCACCTTTATCCATTTCCGTGTTCGACTCCGGATCACGAATTTGAATCCTTTTTTCAGTTGTTTTGAAACATATTTTGAGTGGAGTTCTATTTTTCGGTTGATTTTCTGAAGTATCGATGACCAGCATTGTTGGACATCAGTGCTAATCGGTGCCCAGTCGGTGACGTCTTGAAGAGACATTAATAATGCAACCGTATCGATTTTTCTTATCAACTTCTGAGCATCACTTGCTCTTATCGCTTCAGATATATAGTCGAAAACAATGACTACATGATCACTCTTTCCAAGAGGTGCTTCATAACGGATATCCTCGATGACATTTTCCTCGCTAGTCAAAACAAGATCGAGAATGGACGGTGTGTTTGTGCCTCTGAAGCGAGTGCTGCTTGAGATGTGGTTGAATAAAGGAATTTCGTTGAACATTTTGTAGAATAGATGATCAAGAGAGTTCACCGGTGGAATCTCGCTTTTTAGTAAATTCGGGAGATTAAAGTCACCCATGATCAGGACGTTGTTTTGATATCTGGAAACAACCAGCTGAGTTTACTAAATTAAACTAGCATTGTATGCTTCGTCTGCTGACGGTGGTCGGTAAATCACACCAACAACACAGTTTTCACCTGTTGCTAATTCAAGTGAACACCAAATTGTATCTTCCAGTATCAAATCATTATCCGTGATTTCTCTGAACGTGAGGTGTTGATAATAGTAAATAGCAACACCTTCTCCTCCACGATCCATTCGAGTACGATGAAAAAGAAACATGTTTGGAATGGAAATTTCCTCCTCAACTAATTGCTGATTGAACCAAGTTTCCGTTACGGCTATCAGGAGTGGTGAATATTTTTGACGAAGCTCGATTAGTTCGGGTAACTTATTTATCAAGCATTGTGCGTTGGTGTATAAACATTTGATGGTAGATCTTGACAAAAGTGTTGGATGATGAGTATTTGAGCAGGTAAGTTGAGTACGTGTCAAAGATGGTGGGCCTCGTTTTAATGGGTATATTACATCACCGACTCCGATAGAGTCGGTCGACATCCGTTTTTTGGAGCAGGAGTCCCGTCATCACTGTGCTCAGTACCAACGGGTCCGGCAACTTCCACGATAGAGCAGGTTTTCAGGTGTTTACTGACAATTTTGATCTCTCGTGGAACTTTGTATCGATACTGTTTCCAGTTGTTAAGCACGGTGTTCACCATAGTGGTGGTCAAAAGTGTCAGTTTAAGGGGTCAGTAAATGATTTCGATCGTACATTCATCTCCATTGACTAGCTTTACTGATCACCACATCGTATCAGGAAGGCTGACGTCAGGATGATCGATTAGGTTGCACTGCGCTAAACGTTCATGAAAGTAGACTGCAACTCCACCGCTGGGACTCAGGTTATCGCCACGGAGTAGTAACATTTTCGGAATTGAGTGCTCACCATCGGTTATGTAGGGCTGAAGCCAAGTCTCAAACTCGAAAAATATCCCGAACGCTATGCTATTTTGGAACATGTTTATCCGTGCAGAGTGAAACATATCACAGATACCACTTTGTTCAAGCAAAGTAAATAATCAAGGATTTCAGCGAAGAAGATACACTGTGTGGACAAATAAATATGTACGACTACATTGATCCCCAATTTGAAAAAAAGTCAAATATTACATGTGGATTAACATAAGCTACATTTATGGTGATTTGTTATATGATTAAAATGTATTCAAAATATCAATGCCGTGTGTTGATCACATCACCATCCATTCATAACATTAGCATGCAAGTATAACAGTTTTCACCACTTTACCAATGTTTCAAGCCTATCTGAACCAGACCTCATTGTCTCCACCTGATGATGCAAACAGTCCGAAATCGGTAGTTGTGTGTAAGAGATAAGGATGTCAGCAGATAATCAAATAATTTTAGGGTTTTGATTCGCTCAGTGAGCCTTGAACAGGCGATATAGTGGTAAACGGATTAATACTTGTATACCACTGTTATATAGAGTTATTAAAACGAACGACGATGTTCAAATCACAAAGGAATCACAAAGTGATTCCTAGAAGGAGTTAAACGATGTAGCAGTATGCGTGAAGCTGCCGAAATTTAAAATCTGCATCATTTGTGATTGCGATCCAGAGTAATATCCTGCATAACGCATCACGCTAACACTAATACATATTGACAGTGAGCTGTAGTTGGCTAGCGGTCCATTACACGGAGGCTGCAATTATTCTCCAATTCTAGCGGCAAACTGCACCATCTTGAACGTGTTACCTAGAAGCGTGTATCAGAAATAACTTTATGTTTTGCACCATGGGAGTAATACACGGCTAAGGCAGCAATTGTTCTCAAGATGAGAAAGTTGGATTGGCCATTACATGATTTGCATATATAACGAAACCATGTTTTTACTCAGATTCTACCGAAGTGTTTTCCGGAAGTCGTCTACGTTGTTAGATAAATATCATAAATGGAAATCTACAAATTGTTTTCGAAAACGCATTCAACAAATTACACATATACATTAAGTAATGTAAATGAATAAAACTTGTAAAATTGTCTCAGCACCAATTTTAATTTTTATTTGTTATTCCGGTACTTCGAGAAAAGTTAAATGATTTTGTTATTGTAGATATAAGTGAACTATCGAGCCGAATGAACCTGTTCTGTATCGGTGCACTCTGTCGTTGTCTGATGACCAGTAAACGCGAACCTTCATAGAAGAAAAATCAATTGTGATATATTTGTGCGTATATATACAGGAGGTTTTGTGAGAACGCATCTTGAGAACGAACCCACGTTGTATTACACGAAAATGCTGCGCATGAACTTATTCCTGGTAATCTGTATCTCGGTTGCTCTGGTTACTGGTGGCCGTAAGTATTTGTTTAATTTTTCTGCAATAGTTTTGTCAACAGCATTACTGTATGTGTGTGATATACCTTTATAATATTACTTCATCGACGTAATTCACTAGAAGGCATGACTACAACAAACGTGCATGTTAATATTGAATCCTCCGTGATTATTTATTTATTATTGATACGGAGAACATGGATATTCCCACAGACAAGCTTTTACAGATGAGCAAACTCATGAGCCGTCATATATTACTTGCATTTGACGACCCTGTTTAGTGATCTTGAAAGTTCGTTAACTCATCAGCATGCTAAGAATGGTTTTCTATAATGATGTATATTTGCAATCTGATTGGAAAAGTTTATAATATATAACATCTGATGGATTACGAATCTTGCATGAATGAATAAATTTGTTAGTATTCAAAAACACCGATTACGTAGTTCATGGATGCAGTGATCACTTCAAATATAAGGATTAGTTTGCCCCACGTTCTTCATCCTGTAAGATACTCGAGCATAATCGTCTGTGGCGCACATTGATTTGAATACGTCAAATAGCTTAAAAAAGTTCGGATTCCGAAGACATACACAATAGAGTGAACAAATACCTTATTGTAGCCCTGCTTATCGTGATGCAGCAGTTGTGCCGTAGGTACATTGGTTATTGTGATTATCGTTACCGATCCCCGGAATAGCTATCGTTGAACGGTTTCAAAGACTGGACCATCAATGGTTCTGCCATCAATCTTTTTGTAAAGTTACACTTTTCCTTTGGAATCCCGATGAATCGAACTCATATCATTTACGATTTAGAAACACCGCTTTTGTGAAAGGTTAATATTTTAAATACATTTCACTTTGGGTAATCTGAAACTCTAATGTATTTATATGTTTTTACCTGAAACTAAACATCATGTAAAACATTATATGTGACGTCGAAAGCAGAACAGTAGCCGTTTACGATTTAAAGCTAAGGGGACACATTTGAATCTGCCCATAGCATATTGACTGTTCACAATTAGTAAGAAAATTTTGTTGAAAACATCAAACAAACAAAACAAATAAAGTTTCTGTGTTATTTTTCATCATTTTATGCATTAAATAAAATTTTTTTATGGAAGATTAATTCAAAGTTCTAAGTATTAGGTTATACACTATGAACTTATGAAACAAGCATTCAAGAGTTTACTAGACAGGATTTGAAACAGCTGTTTATAAATCCTATGATTTTTTTGTTCGGAGTATTCGCATTGAGATAAATGAACATTGCAATTTCATAGAAACACATCAAAGCAGCTCAAAACTTAACTCGTTACGATAACGTATGATATAGAACATAATATTGATATAAAGATGAAGGATATAGTTGATTAGTCCTTTGCAAACTTTGCGATTAAACACTAACTCTCATGAAATAAGGAGCATTAGTAAAACTAATGCAAACCACCGAATGTTAATTTACATGAATTATCATCACAAAGATTTCTTTTAAATAAATTTCATATACTCATACAAAGAATATCGAGGTTATTGCTGGTCAAGCGATCAACACTTTTAAAATTATAAATGCCTTTTTTCATTTATCATTAGTGAAATCGACACTGAATGCAATATGATTATCACATAGGACAGGTCTTGTTCGAATTATGGGGCTTACCCGATCGATTATTTATGAGTAAATGTGATTGAATATGTTGGCTGTGACAAACAGCGACTAAAAAGAATTTGTTTACCATTCTTCCACTTCTATGTTTTATTCAAATTAAAACATTAAAAATTGTTTAGTGATTCATCATCAAGTGATTAATCATCGTTCACTTTAGCATAAATCGAAAAACCACAATTGTTTCAACTGATATCGCCCGATAAACATGATTAATCAATGGGACAGTTGAAAAAATGTTCTATTATAAACGTACTTTTAAGTTTAAGCGCATCATTAAGCTTGCATTAAATGACAAACATAATTATTCTATGACACTGAACACTGTAACAACTGAATCAATATATTGCCGTCAGTTGTATGAAATGTAATGCAATGGGTTTGCAAGTAAAACAATGCAAAACTTCGTTAATGCATTTACTTGAACCATTTCGCTGGCGATAATCTAACTATAATCTCCGAAATTTTGGCCTGATATTGGCGTGTATGTGCCCATCATGACAAAGTCTGGTAAAAGAACAAGTGACCACCGGGCTCTAATTAATGTTTAAATATAGCTCAATTTAAGTGTTTAATTGAAGATGTCTAAATTATATTACCAACATTTTCAAGTGTAAAAACTTTAACAAATTTAATTACTTAATCGATTGCTCACATTGTGTTATGTGTGTGATTGAAATGACTGCAAATGAGCTTTTTAAAGTTATATAAATTCTGCAACCTCGATGGAAAGATTACAAATACATTATCACTGGCTCCATAATCCACGACACTTAATGAAAAATAAAAAGTATTATTTCCACAACAAATAACTTCTGTTTTAATAACAAAAACGGACCATCAAATCAGAGGACGAGATGAAAACAGCCGTGTTATTCATCAAGTGGAACAATGCAAATAGCGCGACAAATTTATATCGTAACATTAAATGCCAAGCGCATAATATTTTATCGTTTATATTGAGCTTTTTTTATTACATTTCACATTACATTTTATGCATATATTCGATATTATCTTTTAATATTTACGAAATATTCCTTCATTTTTCACAGAGGAGAAAGCCTCAACGGTCGAACGTGCGTAATCATTCTGTTTATATTTCACTTTACGCCTACACACGCTACATGTATTTTACTCCTTTTTAAGTGGAAATGTGTAATGTTGTGCTCAGCTGTTTATAAATCCTATGATTGTTTTGTTCGGAGTATTCGCATTGAGATAAATGAACATTGCAATTTCATAGAAACACATCAGAGCAGCTCAAAACTTAACTCGTTACGATAACGTATGATATAGAACATAATATTGATATAAAGATGAAGGATATAGTTGATTAGTCCTTTGCAAACTTTGCGATTAAACACTAACTCTCATGAAATAAGGAGCATTAGTAAAACTAATGCAAACCACCGAATGTTAATTTACATGAATTATCATCACAAAGATTTCTTTTAAATAAATTTCATATACTCATACAAAGAATATCGAGGTTATTGCTGGTCAAGCGATCAACACTTTTAAAATTATAAATGCCTTTTTTCATTTATCATTAGTGAAATCGACACTGAATGCAATATGATAGGACAGTTCTTCGTATACGTCATAACACAATTACTGATTCTGTTAAAACCGTCCATTGTTTTCTATTGAGCAGTCCCAGAAAGTGAAACGTGTGAGGGTAAGACAACATGTATTCCGATAAAATAATCATATTTGAAGAACGAATTCATTTAAATGTATTTCTACCACAAACCCCACAAAATCGGTTTCGTGCTGTTTACACTCATCAGTTAGAGAGAGTAGAATCTGGATACAATTACTCTTGATAGTGTAGTATAAAAGTAAATAGTTGCATTTGTGTTCCACTGTTGGATACGTTTGCTACGAGGAATTCAAAGTAATTCAATTCAAATTTTAATGGTCCAAAAAGTAAATACTTTACAGTAACCACAGATTGAAAATATAGGGAAGGCATAAAAATAACACAACTATTTTATCAATATGGAAAGCTAGCAAGTGTATTTAGGTGTGAGGTTGGGTTTAGTCAACATATAATTGTCAAGTTCAGCCTTGAACAAGTTCAGGGTTGATGCGCAAATGATATGTGGGAGCAGGGAGTTCCATAGAAAACAAACTCGGACAGCGAAGAAAAAAAAGAAAAGGAAGCTGTTGATTCACATATATCCAATACATGATCACGAAAAAATGATCATTTGTGTGCATTTCCATCAAGCACACCCCACGACATGTTCTGTGCTTTTTGCACTTATCAGGTTCGGACAGTACAACCATGATTCACATGCGCTTGAAACATAAAGATACTGAGCATCACACCAAATGCGAACAAACAAAATCCATCACCAAAGTTTCAACATCATTACCAAGCACGGAATGATCAAAGATTTACAATATTTTATGCATTTTCGTTCAATTTATGTTCTCAAATTATCAGCATTTTTTGTGAACAAATTGTGCTACACTTCACGATTGATTTTAATCTTCACATGTGGAATTTTTAGTTTCTTTGGGCACTATTGGTAAAATGACTGGTAAGTTGGTTTTCAAATTTCTAGAATTAAAACACGTAAAAACAAATTTTTTGAATGCAAAACCACTTAGTTAGACTCCGTGAAAATGTTTCACCAAATCTTCAAATTTGATGAATTTTTTTCAATCCAAGTCGTGTGGTTGAAATAATGAGGATAGTGATATCATGTCACCTGAGCTCAGAATCCGCTCTGTTGGTAAACGATATAACTTCATTACAATCAACTCTAGGATAATTGATTTTTTATATGCATCATCACACTCGTTTCCCGCCCATTATAGAAATTTGTGTTGAAACTAAATCACTCAAGTATCGCTTGCATGCCACTGTTTTATAAGGCTTGAGATTGACACTTCTTGTTGTTAGAAAAATGTGATATGTTGTCGCGGTATAGCGGAAAAATATTCGTTAGGATAAATGTCGTGCTATATAAACGAGATGTAAGGTGGAATTACTACGCATGAATATATTCAATTTTTTATTAAATATATTTCACTATATAATTGTTCAACATTTAACGGTTATGAGTTCCATAAGAAACAAACGGACACTAAATAGAAAAACCGACGGCAGTTCCGGTGGGAATGTGGAATATCTAATGCCAGTGGGAGAGTACGTGTAACATGGCTTGAAGGGAGGTGAAATACATTCCTCAGGGTGTTTTATCTTCGAGTCATTATTTTTTAGTGAGGATTAGATCTAATGGAACAATGTATCCAAATGAAGATGAACTAGTCGATTCTAATGTGGTAGGCTGCGCAGACAGCTAACTATGTTAGTTGGTCTGCAATAAATCCTCTCAAGCAGCTTAATGTCCCTTTTCAGCCATTCTTTCTAAGCTTGCACTGAGTAATCCATCAATGGGTCAATATACGTATTAATTATCATAGAAAATGTTTCACAGGATAAATGTCCGATAATATGCCGAAGCGTTCCTAGCATAAGGATAGCTCGGTTGTGCACTGCTTCAAATTGCATGCTATTCTTAAGACTTCCACTAATCCAAATGGCAAGGTCCTTTTCTCTTGTTTTCCTATCCAGTTGTTCTCATCCGATTTTGTGGGAGGATGGGAAATGATCACGTATTTACAACATTTAGCACTTTAAGAAAGTGAATAGAAACCTGTTCCGCCCTCTCCAGCTGTTCAATATTTAAAAATCGCTTGGTTAGTGCAAACAATGCACGCTAGACGTGATTCTCATCCGAAGTTTAGCATCATCCGCAAAGAGAACCATTTTGTTTGTGACAAGTTCGAAAGATGTAGACCATAAAAACAACCGGATCAAGTAAAAATGACACCGCACCTGATTTCATTTTCACTAACCATCACACCATCGATACGTACAGTTGTCTCGTGATTAAAAGGTAACTCCTTAGCCAGGTCAGAAGGCAAGCAATAATACCAACATCCTGCATTGGCTCTCAAGTAAACAATGGTCTACGAGAACCAACGACTTAGATATATACGAGTAAAGCGCAACTCCAGTTGATAGATGCGTTTATGATGCACCCATAAATGACCAACAGCTTGGCTATTTTTCTATTCAATGCCTCCTTACCACGACCGAGCACTAATGTTGTATTCGCTTTCACGTGTAACATAAAATACTGCTGGTTACTATGAGCGAAACAAATTGCACAAATACATAACGTGCAATTACTGTTTACCTCGTTAAGCTGGTCTAGGTGTTAAATAATCGCCATGTCATTTCCCAATCCTCGAAAACATCCTTGTTGATAATTGTTGTAGTAGATCATTTTTGGGCTTCATTTCGGACGTTGATGGCCTACTAATCTGCAAACCAAGGTGTTTAAAAGCAAAGGAATGAGAGATGTAAATTGAACTAAAACAAGCCATAGATTGTCAATATGAATAGGTTTTTAGATGTTTCAAGTTGTTGTCTTCGGACAAAACCGAGCGGTTTGTTGTATATCAATAAATTTTCGTTTACCAAATGGTCGAACATATTACATATAATCTATTAATTTATTCTCATATTGAGCGCAGAAAAATGTGAATAAAAAACAATCCTCTGTTACTTTGCTTGCGCATATCATATATAGCTTGAGTCGAAAACATTGTCAACTTTTTATCGGAAAGTAATATGATGAATGTATGAATGCATAAGATTTTCGTGTATTTCTGCCATACAGTTACATTAACCGATACTGCTTCGGGTAAGTTTGTTTCCTAATTATAAAGTTTTTAACAAGCTGCGCAACTTTCATTTTACAAAGCTATGTCAATGGTAGTTGATTCTCTGCAGCTTTCCACCGAAAGAAATTCTGGACGCTCGACTGGCTCGTTAGCCACTTACTGTCCTGTGCAACAGAACTGAACTGAACTGAAATCATTTTGGCTGATTATATGAAAACGAAATAAATTTAATATGGTCAGAGTACAATGGGCCCAAATAACAAAAATAAGATGAAGGAATTAGCTTTATATATTTTAAAAGATTTTTTTTGGCAACCACATAAAATTCCCCAAAAAATCAAAAAAATAATGATGAACGGGTCTTGGACTCTGGTTGTAATTTGTCTACTACAAGAAGTTTCTTGTCCGTCTTGAATGATAACTTTCACATATGTCTAAGCTCAATCAAAATGCCGTATCCTCATTGTTTGGATAGAATTTCTGCTCTATCATGGAATCTCATAATTCGTTTAAACAGCGCGCTTCCAAAATTGACCTCTGTTTCGAAACAGTATCAGTATTCCAGGGCGAATGTCGACCAAGTCGAAACGAGTGTCAGATACTTTTGCAGCTGTGCTTGAAAACGCACCCAAACAACACGATACGATTTTGATGATCATTTGTCGTCAGAATTCATGCAACAATGGAAACATGTATGGAGAAATTAACTCCATGCTCTGTTGAATTTAAGCAAATTTCAAGATTCAAGTTTCAAGAATTTATGGTATAAAAAAGCTCGTAGCTGTACAACACCACAGGATATTCGTAAAAGGACAATAAATATATATACAAAATAGTTTGAGCCATTAGGAAGATCTACAGTTTGGTAGTTGCAAAAAAATCTCATGTATTGTGGCGGTATGATGGGTATAAAAAATATTCGTTTGGAAAAAAAATCATGTTGTATAAACGGGATGTACGGTGGAATTACTACGCATAAATATATCCAATTTGTTCCTGAAAATCCTTTCACTAGATGATTGGACAGTTATTATGTCATAATAAAAAAGATATCATATCATAATAAAATGGATTTTCTTTCTGAATTTAGTTGTTAAAAGCGAAATATTAGATGTAGGATCACTGCATCATTATAACTTGGCAACACAAATTTCGCGCATTGTTGCTGCCTTGTATGTGTGAATAATCTATCGGTATAATAATTACTAATACACAGTAAATGGCTGTCAACTTGAGATACTTGACGGTCTTCAGGTCAAAGTCAAATGCCCATTGTATGACTACGAATTCAGTAACCCCTATAAAATATAATTTACTATGCTATCTTAATGATCTTATGATTCGAGGATTCAAAGATTCAAGGACTTATGTTTACAGAAGTTAATACTTTACAACACCACAGGATTACGGTATGAATAAAAACATGAAAAATACAATAGTTTAACAGCAATGGGGAATATCAAATGCAAGGCTCACGAATGTTATTCTTTTGCATATGTAAGTCCAATTTCGCTTTAAACGCCGCCAGGCAAGGAGAGTCCACCACATGTTGGTGTACGGAATTCCAAAGAAACATAGCACGTACGGCGAAAAATAGCGCCGACAATCAATACGGGAAATTGGAACGTAAAGGAATAAGGTATGTCCGCGTGTCACTTTCCCATCTCACACATTGAGCAAGTGTTTTGGTGGATGTCCTTCGGTAGACACAATTCTATAAGTCAGACTAACATCGCGTCGTATCTTCTTTTGTTAAAGTCACATAGACCCAGAAGTCTCAATCTTTCGGTGTACGGAAGGATGCAAAGACCCATAACTAACTCTGTTGCTCTATGATAGATTTTATCGAAAGGAGCAATGTCTTTTCGCAGCCAATGATCCCAGACCTCTACCACATACTCCGTCGTAGGCGAAGGTGGACATTCATTATCCTTGGTAACGTTACCAGAGACAATTTTTCAAATATTCTTCTAACGATACCTAACAATCTGTTTGCCGTCGATATATATTCTGGCAGTGCGCTGTGCTATTCAAGTTCTCGCTAATTCACACTCCAAGATCTTTTTCTAACGAGCTCCATGCTAGGGTTTCAGTTCCCAATCTATATGTCCAAGAAACATTCTTGCGAAGATGGAGCATCTTACATTTCTGTATGTTGAATGACATGTCATTCATAGCCGCCCAATACGACACGCTGTCCAAATCCATTGGCAGTTTCTAACAATCCTCTGCAGAACTTATTTGCGTCCAAATTTTTCTATAACCCGCAAACAGGACCATTTCGGATAGAAAGAGGAGCGGGCCTTGCACAGATCCTTGTTCATTAGCAACATTAGTAACGTCACCTTCTATAAAATTGTTCGAAAGGAATTGGTAGCTTTCAATTCTATTCTTATTCAAAAACAATAAAATTTACACTCCAACGATTAAAATATTTTTGTAAAGTATTTCCGTTGAATAATTTAACGTTTTCAGAATTTTGTAATGCGCACGGTGTCCTAAAATATCACGATTGAGTACATCCAGATTTCTCTTGAGATTAAAAAAATAGCTTCGTTGTTTCACAAATCAAGAAGTGATCATGTATTATTTTCGAATGTTTTAATCTTTTCATATATTTTAATAAATTGAATAAAATCAAAGAATGAACGAATTATGATGATATATTTTCAACGAACAAAATCGTAAATTCTCCCGATTTCAGAAACGATAATTCATTTCACTGTCTTGGAAGAGAATTTCGGTATGATTTTTGTTCTAATCTATATGTTGTATGAGGTTTCTCAATTGATAGGAAACGGGATTTGGGATAGGTGGGATAAATTCACATAAAATCATAAATATTTTATATGAAATTTGCGCCGTAAAGGATAATAATTGTCCCACTAAAATTGTGAGTACTGGAGTCGATTTCGAAATCAGAGTATATGTTGACTAGTATCATTAGTGTTCGGTAGTTTTTTTGCATTTCTTCTGTGATGTTCACGGAATTAAGTTTTGAGTTATCGTGTAACATCTCCAATTTCGGTAAAGTTCAGTGAGTGTGCGATCGAAATGTGAGCAACTTGCATTGGTATATCTGTCCTACGGTAGTTTAGTAATTTATTGTGATGATACTTCAGGCAAACATGCATATTTGTTCGAATTATGGGTTCACCCGATCGATATATGTATGAGTATGGTATTACATGAAAGCACATGCCTGATCCAGGCAAAGTGCCGCACAGTCAGAGATTGCAATTTGGCTAAGATACTGTCAGGTTGCCAAACGTATTCAACAGCGGCTACAAACGAATTTGTTTACCATTCTTCTACTTCCATGTTTTATTAAAATTAATATATTCAAGAAATTGCTACTATGATCTCCTGAATTTTGACGTTGATATCGGCGTTTATGTTGCCATCATGACATGGTGTATTAGGAGAATAAGTGAACACCGGGCACTAATTTTTGTTTAAATATAGCTCAATTTAAGTGTTTAATCGAACATGTCTAAATTGTATTACCAACATTTTCAAGTGTAAAAGCTTTAACACATTTAATTAGTTTATAAATTGCTCACAGTCAGGTGTGTGCGTGAATAAAATGAATGCAAATGAGCTTTTATAAAGTTATATCAAATTTGCAAACTAGATGGAAAGATTGGAAATATATTATAACTGGATCCATGAGCCACGACGCTTGATGGAAAATAAAAACGTATTATGTCTACCACAAATGGGCATCTGTTTTTATTTAAAAAAACCTTACAAACAAATCAGAAACACAGATGTAAACAACCGTTTTATTGCAATGGAACAATGAAAATGGCGAGACAAATTGATGTCGTAACCTTAAAAGTGAAGCACATAATACAGTATCGTTTATATGAAGGTTTTCTAATACATTTCATATTATATATTATACATATATTCCATATTATATTTTTAAATTTACGAAATATTCCTTCTATTTTTCACAGAGATGAAGGTCTCACTAAGAAATGGTGCGTAAACATTCTGTTTAAATTTCAATGTATGCTTACACACGCTACATGTTTTGTACTCCTTTTTAAGTGGAAATGAGTAATGTTGTGCTCACTCAGCAAAATCTATACAGGACGAGTAGGTAGTAAAGAAGCAACCAGTTTATTGTTAATTTTAAGCATGTTTCTATATAAACTAAACGTATTCTACGCCCTGGAATATTTAAACGCTATGCAATTTGTTTTATTTTGAAACATGGAAAATTCGCCTAGCCGATGACAGATATTTCAATTGAGTACAGCAAAATCACGGCTGTAAAACATTTGCAGACTAAAATGTATTCAATTACCATGGCAAAGACGAATTTGAAGCTAATTTGAATTCTAAAATTTGACTTCAAATCCAAAGGTTTTTATAAAGCTAATTTCTCTTTTCTTCGAGAAATCTATTCAGAAAATGTGTGTGGTTAATGTAGAATTTGCTGAAAATATGTCGTACTCAAAACAATATTCAGGCCAATTGTTTCATTGTTAAACTAGATATCCCGTATTACGTTTGGACAGTGCCCATTCAAAATTGTCTTCCGTTGATACGAAGAAATCAGTTAATAGCATGTGGAGAAATTAAATTTTTGGATGATTCATTTGCATTCGCTTCAAAGAAGTACGATATGCACAGCAATTTTAGAATTATTTCGCTTGACACAGCGGGAACGAGCTATACAAATGTTAAATTGTGCACAATATTTAACCAGCTTCTTATATAATCCATGGTGACAAATGCTGACTTCTTTTCAAGTGCACAATGAACGTACAACTGATAATCAACTTTTGCGCGCATATCCGCCTTCATGGTCTCATTTTGGGTTCAGAAACAGATCCCTTCAATAAATTTATCATCTTGAAAAGCTGTGGTACATGAGGCTTTTTTGTGAAAGGTAAATAATTTGAAACAGATCTTCAACTAAAAAACTGCAAGAATTGCAAATTCGATGTTTTAAACTTTAGTTTTGTCAGACATGCAGCATTAAATGTTAGTATATTTTGGACTGCTGGTAGAAATTTCTCCCTTTTTGTAGCAGAAAGTTTAGAAAATTGTGAGTCAAATAAACAATCTTTATAATTATGGTCAACATAATAATAATAATAATAATAATACTATGATAATTATAAAGAAATAAATTAGTCGGATTAATAAAGCAAAAATGTTAGATATATTTTTTGATCAATTTTACATTGAAATGTATAATGCTACATCACGACATCAACATATTTAAGTGATTCGTGTGCGTGATCTCTGTAATGCAGATGTAATTATTCGAGAGTGTGCCATGTTTGAGAGCTGCTTCCGTTTGAAGAAATTAACCAGTTTGTTTTATTTGTTAACAATCATACAGAAGGAAAAGAAAAAAGGAAACTAAATAAGTATAATTCACACATTTTATTCTTTTTTCATAGCTCGAAGACAAAGATGTGAGTTCGTTAGTTATTTTGAGCAACTTGATAAAAAATAAGCAATCTCAAGCGAATTACGTGTTTAACATTGCGTCAACTTGCCGTTTAGATTTTATCGATTCCGTCCGAATCAATTTAGAAATAAAACTTTCTAACGCCAATCATGTTCAAATTGGCGTTTCACAACACGAGAGAAATCCAATGGTTCAAGTTTTTCGTACACACATAGAGAAAACCGAACACATGCAAATCCAGATAAAAAACTTCGGCCTTGATGTATCTGTACCGATTGCTACCTCGATCTAATTTTTAATCGATTTCATGCCAACCGTAGCAACGCAAGTTCACACCAACTTTGGTTCGTTTGTGTTAAATTGACGATTTGCAATACATAGCGACAGTGTGCATAGACTCTTATTTCCGAAGTGTGCCTCACTTAAACCGTTTCCATGCGATTGTACAGAACCCAAATTCATGTAGGGTTGCTATTTTTGTCGTATTGCTACCTCGATCTAATTTTTAATCGATTTCATGCCAACCGTAGCAACGCAAGTTCACACCAACTTTGGTTCGTTTGTGTTAAATTGACGACTTGCATTACTTAGCGACAGTGTGCATAGACTCTTATTTCCGAAGTGTGCCTCACTTAAACCGTTTCCATGCGATTTTACCAAACCCAAATTCATGTAGGGTTGCTATTTTGTCGTTGGTTGACTTTTTGGAGCAAACTAAGGTGATATGTGAGCTTGAAACAACAATGTGCCGTTGGCTAATTTGAATGACGTTTTAGACTGTTTCTGACACAAAATTATATTCTTGATATTGAATAAAACTTTTCTGGGTATAAATTGAGCGAATCACTCTATTTGCATTCGAAAAAATCTGCAAGGATAAAAATGACGATATTAAAAACGAACAGCACAATTATTTGGAAGAAGAGCTCGAATGCCGTAGTCATCTTTGTGCAATTATTTATAAAATCACTTTAACTATTTTCTTATTCTTATGCAGTTGTTTACAGAACTACTGGTGAGCAATATTGACCAGATATTTGAGTGAACCGCGCTAATTATTTAGGAATCAATCAAGTATCGTTTATCAAATATTATGTTTCTGCATGTAAATATATGGTGTAATAAAACTTCCTTGTTGTTATTTTAGTACTGCAAAATCACGGCTGTAAAAAATTTGCAGACTAAAATGAATTCAATTACCCTGGCAAAGTTTGATATCGCTGGTACACGAATTTGAAGCTAATTTGAATTCTAAAATTTGACTTCAAATCCAAAGGTTTTTATAAACCTAATTTCTTTTTCTTCTTAAACTCTATTCAGAATATGTGTGTGGTTAATGTAGAATTTGCTGAAAATATGTCGTACTCAAAACAATATTCAGGCCAATTGTTTCATTGTTAAACTAGATATCCCGTATTACGTTTGAACAGTGCGCATTCAAAATTGTCTTCCGTTGATACGAAGAAATCAGTTAATAGCATGTGGAGAAATTAATTTAATGGATGATTCATTTGCATTCGCTTCAAAGAAGTACGATATGCACAGCAATTTTAGAATTATTTCGCTTGACACAGCGGGAACGAGCTATACAAATGTTAAATTGTGCACAATATTTAACCAGCTTCTTATAAAATCCATGGTGACAAATGCTGACTTCTTTTCAAGTGCACAATGAACGTACAACTGATAATCATCTTTTGCGCGCATATCCGCCTTCATGGTCTCATTTTGGGTTCAGAAACAGATCCCTTCAATAAATTTATCATCTTGAAAAGCTGTGGTACATGAGGCTTTTTTGTGAAAGGTAAATAATTTGAAACAGATCTTCAACTAAAAAACTGCAAGAATTGCAAATTCGATGTTTTAAACTTTAGTTTTGTCAGACATGCAGCATTAAATGTTAGTATATTTTGGACTGCTGGTAGAAATTTCTCCCTTTTTGTAGCAGAAATTCCACCAGTTAGTGAGTCAAATAAACAATCGTTATAATTATGGTCAATATAATAATTATAATAATTATAATAATACCATAATAATTACAAAGTAATAAATTAGTCGGATTAATAAAGCAAAAATGTTAGTTATATTTTTCGATCAATTTTACATTGAAATGTAATAAGCTACATCACGACATCAACATATTTAAGTGATTCGTGTGCGTGATCTCTGTAATGCAGATGTAATTATTCGAGACTGTGCCATGTTTGAGAGCTGCTTCCGTTTGAAGAAATTAACCAGTTTGTTTTATTTGTTAACAATCATACAAAAGAAAAAGCAAAAAGGAAACTAAATAAGTATAATTCACACATTTTATTCTATTTTCATAGCTCGAAGACAAATATGTGAGTCCGTTAGTTATTTTGAGCAACTTGATAAAAAATAAGCAATCTCAAGCGAATTACGTGTTTAACATTGCGTCAACTTGCCGTTTAGATTTTATCGATTCCGTCCGAATCAATTTAGAAATAAACCTTTCTAACGCCAATCATGTTCAAATTGGCGTTTCACAACACCAGAAAGCCAATGGTTCAAGTGTTTCGTTCACACATAGAGAAAACCGAACACATGCAAATCCAGATAAAAAACTTCGGCCTTGATGTATCTGTACCGATTGCTACCTCGATCTAATTTTTAATCGATTTCATGCCAACCGTAGCAACGCAAGTTCACACCAACTTTGGTTCGTTTGTGTTAAATTGACGACTTGCATTACTTAGCGACAGTGTGCATAGACTCTTATTTCCGAAGTGTGCCTCACTTAAACCGTTTCCATGCGATTTTACCAAACCCAAATTCATGTAGGGTTGCTATTTTGTCGTTGGTTGACTTTTTGGAGGAAACTAAGGTGATATGTGAGCTTGAAACAACAATAAGCCGTTGGCTTATTTGAATGACGTTTTGATTGTTGCTGACTCAAAATTGTATTCTTGATATTGAATAAAATGTTTCTGGGTATAAATTGAGCGAACCACTGTATTTGCATTCGAAAAAATCTGCAAGGATAAAAATGACGATATTAAAGACGAACAGCACGATTATTTAGAAGAAGAACTCGAATGCCGTAGTCATCTTTGTGCAATTATTTATAAAATCACCTCAACTATTTTCTTATTCTTATGCAGCTGCTTACGAAAATAAACGCTTTACTGGTGAGCAATATTGACCAGATATTTGAGTGAACCGCGCTAATTATTTAGGATTCAATCAAGTATCGTTTATCAAATATTATGTTTCTGCATGTAAATATAGGGTGTATTAAAACTTCCTTGTTGTTATTTTAGTACAGTTTGTTCACAGGTTTTATGCAAGAACTGGTCAATATGAACAATTTACACGATCTTGTATGGATTATGTTCGAATCATTGAGGCGATTCACAGAAAAAAAGTATTCGATCTATTACAAATCACGATCGCTATTACCTTCCTTCATGTCAATCAAGTACACACACCTCCTCGTAAACGCAATAACGTTATGTTCACGCAGCGTTTTACACAAAAAAATCTTGGGAAACCTTCTTCTTTGCATTGTGCACTACAAAATCAACATTCTCTCATAAACTATGTTTATAAGCCAAGAGCAGTATAATCCTTTGTCAAATTATAAATATCGCTCTAATTTTACTCTTGGCAATAACAAATCATGTCAAACTTTTATGATAAACACCTTTGGCCAAAAGTCAACTTTCTGATTTAAGCTTCCGGAAATGTAATTTTTTTTACCACACACGCCACTCAGTTAGCATGGTGTTTAATACAATTGTGCATATGAAAATGCAGGCTTTCGAATACAAATATGCATTTTTCTGCATGGTTGAACGATTTGTTGAAGAATGATCTGCCAGTACAAAAGTAAAACTTCCTGTCTACCGAGAGTTTATTGTAATTTATGATTACACATATAGATTTGATGCATACACTTGTATCTATCTATATGTATATATGTATATCTATATAAAGGATGGTATAATTGATGAAAATTTGGAATTCAGGAGATTGATTCCTCTCAATCGTATTTGAATACTACGTGAATAATGAACTTACCTATTTAATCATCATTTTAAAATCCCGTTTTCTGGCATTTTTTAATCGTCGTTTTAAAACAATTCTGGATTTAATTAGGACGATATGATTTCTATATTGAACTTTTGTTTAATCTAGAAACAATGAAATTTTTACCGTTGGATGCATAACAGTCATCTGGGTTTGTTGGTCTTAGAATGAGAGGCATCGAAAAGTAGTTTAAAGCCTCTCAGTGCATGCGAAATGTCGCGGTTTACATTTTCCGCTAAAGCCAACGAAACACAACTTTTTATGACATTACTAACACAGGAAAGAAAAATGATTGAAGATTATCTATATTATTTTTTATATGAGGGTAATATCTTAGTTTGTTTATTAACTAAATATCCTCAATTTAAAACTTAGCAAATATTGCACATCATTTCTATGGGTAGGGTTTACAGACAAGCAACACCCAATTCAAAAAATTTTACTAATGTGATCGTTGCTATTTTTTGTAAAAGTTTTAGTTAACCATTTTATGGAACTTGAAATTGTCACTCTATTGCAGTAACCTACAACAACGTTTATAACACTGGTAAGTGACATATTGATGGATCTAATAATTGGATTAATATTGTACCACCTCAACGACATTCATTATTCATACTTGCCCAATTCACACTAATAACTAAATCGTGCAGCTCAAACTCCATAATTTTTACCACTTAATATGCCTCATGAGACAAAAAGACAACGGGAATTCAACTAACTTCTCGCAGAGAGAAGGAAGCTTTACTAGTAAAATCTATTTGTTTTTGCTATGATAAAACCAGATATGATTCGAAATATTTATAAAATAAAAAACCGAGATATCATATAGCACAGACTGCTACTAAAATATCCCCGAAACGACAAGATTATGCAAATAGCGAAATCCTTGTGTGATATTCATGTAAATGAAGTGCTCTAACTGACCACTGTTTACTTCTGTTCACCGACGTTTTACTTTCAACATTCATTACGTGAATCTAAACAAATATATTTTAAAAGTGAGATTGAATCTATTTTTCCCTATACCATTAAATATTTACCATGCTTCCAGTGTATATCAATGTTTTTGATTTGGGTAAGTGAATATTGACCAGAAATCTCATGTTTATAGAACATTAGAGAAAGACAAGTTTTGTATCAACTATTTACACTATTTAAATGAAGATATATGTTGATATCGATAACTTCGAAAATATACAAATTCCTGACAAATATTCGACTATAAACGATGTAAATTCGTTTATTATAATGACCCCAACAGTAAAATAATAGGCTATTGCATTCGGAAACTTCTGCTGAAAGTGCTAGCTCAATATATAGATGTTAAATTCGATATTTATGGTGAGAAATAATCAGACAGATTTACAATACCATGTATATGAGTCTAATTTAGTTGTCCGTTTAGAAAGCTCCCGCCTATATAGACTGAAAATAGTCGGAGATTTTCGTTTCTGTTGAAGATTTGTTTACCAAAAGCTTGATAAAATGTTGTCCGACATGTAGAAGACTGCAGTTGAATTGAATGGATCACGCCGAAGCTACTTGCTCTGACAAACATTTTGCGCAGAAGACTTGATCATAACATTGCGCAAAGTCATCAGATGTAGTCTTCAAAATATGAGCTAATCCATCAGTTGTCTGAAGAAAATTAACTCTCTCGGTTTGCACGAATATACGGTGATAGAAGAACTTTGGAAGAACCCTCATCACATCCAAAAGCTTCAAATCCTTTTCACGCCTGCACGCGTGGTCCTGTGTGACCCGGCGGAACTGCTTCTACTGACAGGAGAAAGGGCGAAGGCGGCTGACTGGCGCCTCAAAACCAGCTAGCTTCGAGCTGGTGGAGCTCGTTAGTCCATGAAGGCGGCCCACCTAGGGGAAGGAAAACCCTTATCTCAAACCTCCACTGCCTTGTGGCTACATCCATCCATGGAAAAGGCTTCAGAAGTCAACCTCGAGGAAAAATCCGGAGCCGGAGTCCCGTTAGGCAGTCCGAAGTTCATTCAACTTCGTCCTGCCAGCTACTGCGACGGCATCGTTGTCCAAACGTATCAACCTAGCTGTTCCTTTGGTTCCAGTGGTGCCGTGGAGAGGGAGCACTTGCTGCATGGGCAACAGCTAGTTCTCCATATTGAACTGCCCTGGCGTACATCACAACGCACCAATGGAGAGGACACTCCATTCCGCTTCTACGGAAAATAACACGGGAAGCAGCAGATACCGGTTAAAAGCTATGGCTCGACTGGCGTAGAGCTAAGCGCCTGGGGCTGCTTTCGAGGGTGGGAGAGACTTCCAGGTCTCATTGGACGGCTACCGCCCGCCTCAAGCTGGGCAGCTCTCAGTCAATAAGGTGCCGTCTCGCCACGGTCTGCTATCCTCATTGGGTGCATGGGGATTAGGAATCAACCGACAAGCAGACTGTATTTTTCCGCACCAGCGAATCGAAATACCAAACAACAAATGTCAGTTCTGAAACTTGGAACCTAGAACGTCCGGTCCATGCTTCCAGGATTTCATGACTACGTCTCGAATATCAGAGGCGTTAGAAAGTCCGCTGTGATTAACAACGAGCTAAAGAGGCTGAATGTCGACGTGGCTGCCCTATAAGAGACGCGCTTACCAGACACTGGTAAGCTAACAGAAAGTGATTACACATTCTTTTGGAAAGGAAGAGGTTCCGATGAGCCTCGACTGCATGGAGTTGGGTTTGCCGTGCGAAACAACATATTAAAAGCAACAGAACCGAGCAGCAGCGGGAGCGAACGGATTTGGACTCTAAATCTGAGGTGCATTACTGGTACCATTACGTTGGTCAACGTTTATGCACCGACGCTCTCTGCGACGCCTGCTGAAAAAGACTCTTTTTATCATAACCTCACAGCCGTCCTGAAAAACGTGCCACAGAAAAACTGTGTAGTGGTATTGGGTGATTTTAATGCCAGAGTTGGTGCAGACTACGAGTCTTGGCAAAACTGTCTCGGAAGGTTCGGTGTAGGTAAAACCAATGAAAATGGGCAACGCCTTTTAGAATTGTGCACACAGTTCAATCTTTGTGTTAGTAACACTTTCTGTCAAACAAAACCACAGCATAAAGTCTCTTGGAAGCATCCTCGCTCTAAGCATTGGCATCAGCTTGATCCTATTCTCGTTAAGCGTACTAATATAGGAAGCGTGCTCCTCACCAGATCATATCAAAGCGCAGACTGCGACACTGATCATTCACTGGTCTGTGCAAAACTGAAGATCCCCCACACGAGATTTCACCGCACCAAATTGTCTGCTAACCCTAGGATAGACGTCACTCGCATGTGCGAACCTAATCTAACTGCGAGATTCGCAAAAGCCTTCACGGACGAGTTCAACAAGACAACCCCACTTGAATCTGCTCCAGAGAACTGGGGATTGATAAAAAGCTGCATATGCCGAGTCGCACTTTCCACTTTCGGTCCGAAGAAAGCTCGAACGAGCGACTGGTTCGAAGCAAACGCTTCTGAGATGACTGCTGTGCTAAATGAGAAACGCTCAGCATTCTTGAGGTTCGAAGGTATGCCAACAGATGAAAACTTACGTCTTCTAAGAGCAGCTAGAAATAAGGTCCAACAGACTGCAAGGCGTTGTGCAAACGACTATTGGACTGAAGTTAGCCTCAATATCCAAAAAGCTTCGGATACCGGCAATTTTCACGGTATGTATGATGGGATCAAGAGAGCCATTGGCCCAAACAAACTTAAAACGGCTCCCATTAAGTCTTTATCTGGTAAGCCGATTGTCGAAAAAACTCAACAGATGGAAAGATGGGTAGAGCACTTCTCCTCCCTCTACTCTAGGGACAGTACGGTTCTACCGCATGCACTTGAAAATGTCGAACGGTTGCCGACCCTTGAATATCTAGATACCCCTCCTACTCTTGATGAGCTCAATAAGGCAATCGACCGCTTAGCGAATGGGAAGGCCCCTGGTGACGACGGAATTCCACCTGAGCTCATCAAATGCGGTATAGCAGCATTATTACAGCCTCTTCACCATTTGCTTCTTCAGTGCTGGCAGGAGGGGGGTGTCCCACAAGAGATGCGAGACACAAAGATCATCACGCTATTCAAGAATAAAGGAGATAGAGGCGACTGCAACAATTACAGAGAAATCTCCCTTCTGAATGTTGTAGGCAAATTGTTTGCGAAAGTCTTACAGATCCGGCTGCAAGTTTTAGCTGATAGAATTTACTCCGAATCTCAATGTGGCTTCCGAAAGGGAAGATCAACCGTTGACATGATCTTCTCCCTGAGACAACTTCAAGAAAAGTGTCGGGAACAGCGTATGCCATTATACGCTGTTTTTATTGATTTAACTGAGGCATTCGACTACGTTAGCAGGGAGGGTCTCTTCAAAATGCTCGATCTGATAGGCTGCCCCCCAAGGCTGCTGAGACTCGTTATTTCGTTCCACTCAGGCATGAAAGGCTCAGTCCATTTTAACGGTTGCAGTTCAGAAGCATTTGAAATTCGCCGAGGCGTCAAACAATGGTGTGTTCTTGCTCCCACGCTGTTCGGCATTTTCTTTGCTCTGCTTCTGAAGCACGCTTTCAGTACGAGAACAGAAGGCATTTACATACGCACGCGAAGTGATGGCAAGCTTTTCAACTTGAATCGGTTGAGAGCACAAACCAAAGTACGGGATGTGATAATCCGTGACCTGTTGTTTGCCGACGATGCAGCCTTTATTGCTCACTCCCAAGAGAACCTACAGTCGCTAATGGACTGTTTTTCGTCGGCATGCAAAGACTTTGGTCTAACACTCAGCATGAGCAAGACCAAAGTCCTTGGTCAAGGGACTGTATGCCACAATCATCACTGTTGGAACGTCGCCGAACCAGTACATCATTTCACATATATTGGCTTTCAACAGTGAGGATACCTTCTTGCTAGACACGGAGATTTATAAGCGGATTTTCAGAGCAGCTGTCATTTTGGCCCGATTGAACTCTCGTGTTTGGGGTTACCGCAAACTGACTGTAAAGACAAAGATGATGGTATACAGCGCGTGCGTACTAAATGCTTTACTATACGGCAGTGAAACCTGGGCCACCCACGCAAGACACGAACGGAAGCTGAATGCTTTCCATCTACGAAGCATCCGTCGTATCTTGAACATATCGTGGATGGACAGAGGGACTAACGCTGAAGTGCTTTCAAAAGCTGGTCTACAGAGCATATTCATCCTATTACGTCAGCGCCGTCTGCGGTGGCTTGGTCATGTCTATAGAATGGAAAATGGTCGTTTTCTCGAAAGATCTACCCTACGGTGAGTTGCAATTAGGAAGTCGACCATTGGGCAGACCGCCCTTGCGGTACAAAGATGTTTGCAAAAGAGATATGAAAGCTCTTGACATTGACCCCGCAAGCTGGGAAGAACTTGCTCTTGACCGCTCACTTTGGAGGCATTGTGCAAAGCGTCGTCTGCAAGCCGGGAAGGAGCAAATACAGCTCTTGGCTGCTGAACGCAGATCACGCCGCCGGCGTGCAACTGGTCACTACAACAGAGTTCTGATAATCGTTGCAAGCGCGCGGGAGAGATTGTTCCTCCGAATCAGACTGTTTAGTCATCAAAATGCTGCAAAACATGAAATTCATGCGATGTGATATACATCCATGGTCGACATCGACCGACGGAGGCCAACAACAAAATCAAGTATTTACCCACAATTCGCCATCTTCAGAGCGAATAGGCGTCCGAAACGGCACATTTGCAAATTATGTAGAGGATTTTTAACACGTTATTATCGCTTGGTATATCCCATGAATGTTTTTGGTGCCTCTTCAATATAACTCAGTCGTAGCCATGAACCCATGCACCAGAGAGTTTTTCCTTCTCACATATCAGAAACACATGCACCTCCCGCTGTGTTAACCGTTGCACACGCCACCCACGGATCACCGACGCTTGTCGCCATCCTACCCGGTAGCCCAAAATACACGCATCAATCATGTATCCCTTCCGGTACACATGCACCTCCCATTGTAGAAACCGTGGCACGCACCACCCACAGATCGCCGACGCTTGTCGCCATCCTTTTCGGGAGCCAACACGATCAGCACCCACCGTCCAGCACGACATCATATCAGGCAAGGTCTTTACCAGCCCGACTACACGCCACTCAGCTTTCTCCCTTAAGTTGCAGGGAATCCTCAGCGCGGACAATGTTTTCGAAGCTTCCGGAATGTGACTATATTTTCTACTACTTGTTTCATACTAAGACCAATCCAGACGGGTGATTCCCGCTAGCAGCACGTTCACCTCATGTGAGACGGCTCCGGCAGTACGTTCACTCCATATGAGACGTGACTCGGCTTAGTACTTACCAACTTTTCGTGTAT
The DNA here is from genome assembly GCA_013407085.1 of Atriophallophorus winterbourni. Classification (NCBI taxonomy): domain Eukaryota; kingdom Metazoa; phylum Platyhelminthes; class Trematoda; order Plagiorchiida; family Microphallidae; genus Atriophallophorus; species Atriophallophorus winterbourni. The sequence continues at coordinate 62,590 of JACCGJ010000306.1, read as the reverse complement.
CCTACCATGGTCATCACCGACAATCGATACATGCAGATCAAGTGCCTTGTCTTACTTATAAGTGACTGGTTGCTGTGGGACTAGGTTCCAGCCTGGAATGACCTGATACCTCTTGGCCCGTTTAAATGTCAATTCCTGATCAGAAGTCTCCTCTGACCAGACTTTTTGGAAGGGGGCTGTGTAACAACATTGTTTTACTGTACCTAACAAATGACCTTGATACGCTCTTCCTGTTAATTCATGTTCAGTGATTGCTTCCGCGGTACCTTCGTGCACGTTTCGGCTACCGCGATAAATCTTCTATCTCCTGTGCTTTTTCTCAAAAATTATTAGTGACATCATTTTATTGCTCAGTCTACTACATGTTTGCCATTCAGCATGCAATATCTTTTACTTAATTTGCAGAGTTTATCAGAAATTCAAATTATCTGCGTTTTGTGTAGGAATTAAATAGCTTTATCCTGACGGTAATTTCTGTCCGCTCAAAAATCAAGAATCAAGATTTTAAGGTAAAAAAGCAATTTCTTTACATGTACCATTCGATGACAACCATTTCAAAAAAGAAAATGTAATCAAAAACACATTGTTGCATGTTTGTCTGGGTTCATGTTTATTCAATACACAGGGCCGATTATGAGGTGTTGTTTGATATATGCATCTAGTTTTGCTTTTAAAAACATTAAATTTTGTTGCATTCACAACGTCTTGCTGTAGTGCATTCTATAGAAAGCAGATACGAACAAACGAGAAATGGCGCCGACAGTCAAGTCTTGAGTGCGGTATTGCGAGGCAACTAGAGTGACTACGTGTATTCCGAGGGGAAATTATTTTTATTAGATCTTGGAGCCGATGGTTTTCGATTAGCAGTATTTTGTAAGCTAGAATAACGTCGCTCCTCATTCGCCTATGTGTAAAAACAGGCAAACCTGGTATGGCCATTCGCTCTTGATATGGTGCGTGCTGCATCTCATCAACTAGCTTTGTAGCTCGGTGGTAAATTCTATCCATGAAGTTGATGTCTTTGCGCAGCCCCGGTGACCAGGCTGAGATCAAATACTCCATCATTGGATGAATTAAGTATTTATAATGAGGGAAAGTGTTTCGAAGTTCCCGCCCGGGAAAAGTCTCCTCAGGATCCGATATACCACATACCCGATTAACCCTATTCGACAATGCTATTCGGTTTCAGGTTATTAGTGATCCCAAATCCCGAATCCTTTTCAGCGGTGTCAAAGTTGTTTTCGTGGCCGACATTATATGTGGCGTAAGTAGGGCCAAGGCCATAACATAATACATTTACCCAGTTAACGGCATTTGATTTATTAGGACCAGCGATACAAGGCCTCCAATCCTGTTATTGCTCAAACAATCTTCCAGTAGATCGGATTGATGAAAAAGGAAAAAAGAACTAGCTTACACTCGCACTATTCAGTAATATCAGGATGGATAACAGGAGAAGGCGGAGGCCCGAGACTGAACCTTGAGGTACCCCGCTTCTTGGAATCCATACTTTTTCGATAGCACACCGTGCAATGCGACTCCCCATACCGATCGGTCCAGAAATCTGTTAGCCACAATATTATGTGACCCCGTATTCCAAATGCGCAGATTTGAAGATGCAGTTGTGATTGACCTTTCAAAAGCTTTTTGATATATCATATAACAAGCGTGAACCTGTAGCCGCTGGGTCGAGCGACATAGTCTCATTCGTTTAGTGTGATCAGTTATTCCCGACAGACAAGATCTGCCCAGCGAAACCCGTGTTGGCTGCCGACCCGAAGACGAGAGTTTCTTCAGCCTATTGATATGTTCCCTGTCTAAAATATTTCTGACAGATTTATGATTGCCTAAACAATCGATCAGATTACCTCAGGACGAACGCTTCTCATGCTTCAAAAGTATACGGTAAATTGATGACATTTTACAAAATCGGAATAGACTGGCGTGTGCTTGTCTTTGTCTGATGAGCGTGAAACGAACGTAAAATGAAATTATCCGGAGCATCAAACTATTTCGAATGCAAAGTGACATGGCTTTTGGAGACATCAAAACTTTACATCTAACCTTCTTATTACTTGAGTTTCTTGGTTCAGATGATGAAGCTCCATTGACCCTAAGCGTATTTGATGCAGAGTCGGAAGCATTTCAATAATAATCCACTACCCACTAGGTTCAACTTCATATAATCTAGATAAATTACCTCAAACGTTTATAGAAGCGTTTTTACATCCAGCACGCCTTTAACTTATTGCCGTTGACTTCAACAAGTCTAATTAAAAACGGGCGCAGAAAATTTAGCTCTCATGCACTTTTCATGAAAATGCATGACTTACTATGTTACAAACAATTTATTGATAGACGATAATAGAAATTGCAACATTCTCAAATTAGTCTTAGATTTAAATAATTATGCAAATAACTTATTAATATTGCCTTTTTTAACGAGTATTATAAAATATTATTTTTCGTCTATTATGCACTTACAAACATACTACGGAGGTCGAGACAGCTTATCGTTACATACTTTCTACACTTATAATGATAGAACACTGGTTCCAGTTCTTCCTGTTCAATGATTTTACAACTATATCTTCTGCATTCCATTTAAAAATAATAAATTTATTTGATGTCCTAAAACGCGCGTAAAAAAATAGGCTAGAGAAAATGGAAAAGAAAATGAATGATTGGGCTTTAGTCGCAATCAGCGCTAATGATATTTTCGCTCGTTTACGTTTCAATTAATTATTGAGTGGCCACAAACTTATTCTAGACCATACACTGATATTATCAGAAAATAGAGAACTAAACGGTTGTGATTGGCCGAAATCACTCTATAGATTATTTAATTCACGGTCAATAAACCCAAATAGCAATGTAGATTTTATTATTCGAGATAGAACTTCTGATGCTACAGAAATAAGAATTACAGACGGTATTACATTCTGTGAATACTAGATACAATACTTTTATTTAAAAAGATATCACCGGAACTTAACGGCCAACTAGTGCATTAAAAACTGTATGCATAAATCTGAATGATATTAATGAAGTCTGACAGATATAACAGGCATACTACTAGCCATTTACATAATGGATGGTGATGATATTAAACTTCTTATTCTGAACTTATTCAACAACTCAATAGAATTTGCAGCATAAAATCGAGTACTTAAGTTGAACCAAGCTAGAACCATAACAAGGCGGTCGGATGAGTTTGAACCTACCCGCTCACCCACAGAATTAAATCAAACGTAGGACATGAACAAAATATGCGATTTACACTATAAATTCACGCAAGGGATATTATCTTGAAGCGGAAGGTATAATAGACTTTCATCCAAAATTTTATCAATAAGCTATTCAACGAATTTCTGTGAACACTGAAGCAGAATAATGAAATTTGTCGATCACACGCGCTTACGAACACCCCGTATGATTGATCGAAATCAATCTCGCAACATTTCGACTGTGGAGTAATAAAACTGCTAGTAGAAGGTGTCAGGGATGTATAGTAGTTTACCCACATGCTGCTTGCTGAGCAGCAGAACACCAAATAGATCAGACCGATTTACGGAAATTAAGCACAATAATTGTGTAGACACGACGCAATAACTTGTCGCTATCAACATTAAGTTCTCACCAATTAGATCAGAGAATTGTTTGAAAATATTTCATTCGTTAACTTGGATTAATCCCTCAAAATTTTCAAAGTTCACAATTTTAATTCTAATTAAAAGATACAAAAGTGGACAAGCTCTTGAAATGTTGAGGATGATTTTAGAAATCGAAGCCATGATCACTCAAACACCTATTCTCAGACCAGCTTTCGCCGATTCATCAGATTCAGACAAAATTCAGACAGAAACATCTAACGAGACCATGCACAGTTTCGAAGACAATTGGCTCGTCACATCTATCAAGTATAAGTTCGAGCAAGTCATCAATATTTTCAGGCGCCACACAAAAGCGTGTCAGGAATATGCTTAGGAGCCAGTGACACAAATAGAAGGCGGGAGCAGACAACGACGCGAGAAATATTATTCTATTATCAAGAAACCGGTAGAATAGCCTAGAAATCATCTGATAGAAAGAAAACGAGAGGCTAAAAATGCGTTCGTCATTCGAAACGGATCGGTGCTGCTGAAGCTGTACGAACGCTTTATTGTTATTATTATTTTCAACGCCACAACTTGGTAAGCCCGATTCCGAAACGTATTCATGCATGTAGGTATGTATGTACATATGCACGTATGTAGGTTAGTAGGTAAGTATGTATGTATGTTTGTATGTATGTATTTATGTGTGTATGTATGTCTTTTTGTTTCTGGTGGCTTCATTCGGTCGAAGTCGACCGTGTTTGTTAATCAGAATCGCATGATTTTTTTCATGTTCAACAGCTTTTCGAACGAATTAAAAGTCCAATTCGGGAGCAACAATCTCTTCCGCAGGGCTCGTAACGATAGGCTGTAATCGGTCGATCGGCGTCAGTTGCCGGCGTGATCTGCGTTCAGCAGACAAGAGCTCTATGTGCTCCTCCACAGCTTACAGATGACATTTTACACAATGCCTCCAATGTGAGTTGTCCAAATCAAGTTCTGCCAACTCACGGGGTTTATGCCAAGAACTTTCATATCTCTTTTGCAAACGTCTTTGTACCGCAAGTGCGGTCTGCTCAATCGTCGACTTCCTAATTGCAACTCACCATAGAGTAGATTATTTGAAATAAGATCACTTTGTGATTCTGTATTTGAACATCGTGGTTCTTTGTAAGAACCATATATAACAGTGACATACACGTTTAAATTTGTTTACCGCTTTCCCACTGTTTTAAGGTTCACTGAACATGATCTTACTGTCTCCACCTGATGACGGCAAACAGCCTGAAACCGGTAGTAGTGTAAGGGATGGGGATATGAGAACAACAATACATTGATTACTTTCATTCGGTAGACATGACCAGTCTACCGCAGGTGTCACTGTCGTAGTACAGTGAACATGCTCTGTAGACCAGCTTTTGAATGCACACCAGCATTAGTCATTTTGTCCATTCACGATATGTTTAAGACACGACGGATTCTTCGTAGATAGAGAGCATTCAGATTCAGTTCGTGTCTTGCGTGAGTGGTTCAGGTTTCACTGCCGTTCAGTAAACCATTTAGTACGCACGCGCTGTATACCATCATCTTTGTCGTTGCAGTCAACTTGTCGTTACTTCAAACACGAAAGTTCAATTGGGACAAAATAACAGCTGCTCTGCCAATCCGCCTATCAATCTCCGTGTCTAGCGAGAGGTTATCCGCAATGTTCGAACCGAGATATGTGAACTGACAGTTTCCAATTGTGATGATTTCAGGCGATACAATCTCTTGACAAAAGACTTTGGTCTTGCTCATGCGAATTGTTAGCTCAAAGTCTTTGCATGCCGAAGAAAAACAGTCTATTACCGACTGGATGAAGGAGTGAGCTTTATTTGGCTGCATCGTCGGCAAACATTAGGTTACGTATCAGCCCAACCCTTACTTTGTTTGAGCTCTCAACAGGTTCCGGTTGAAAAGTGTGCCATCACTTCGCGTGCGTGGGTATGTGTCTACTTTTCTAGTTATTAAAAGCTTGCTTCCGAAGCAGTGCAAACAAAATACCGAAAAGCGTGGGGGCAAGGACACACCTTTATCTGACGCTTATGAACTGGAACCGTTAAAATGAACTAAGCTCTTTGTGTCAGAGTGAAACAAAATAATGATTTTGATCAGTCTTGAGGAGGTATCCAATCAGATCGTGCATTTTGAAAAGTCTATCCTTTTTATTAGCTAAAACTGGTAGTTTTTCCTGAAAGGTTTTAGCAAACAATTTCCATACAACGTTCATAATTGACATTAATCTGTAATTGTTGCATTCGTCTCTATCACTCTCAATCTTAAATAACTCAATGATCTTCGTGTTTCCTCCTGCCAACACCGAATAAGCAAATGGTGAAAAGGCTGTAATAATGCTATTTTACAGCATTTGATGAGCTCATTAGAAATTACGTCGCCACTAAGAGCCTTAACGTTTGCAAGGCGGTCGATTGCCCTACTAAACACATCAAGAGTAGGGAGAGTATGTAGATGTTCAATGGTTGGCAACCGCGCAACATTTTCAAGTGCATGTGGTATGTATGTATGTATGTATGTATGTACGTATGTATATATGTATGTATGTATGTATGTATGTATGTATGTATGTATGTATGTATGTATGTATGTATGTATGTAGGGGGTATGTATCTAGGCATGCATGAATTTAGTCGCATGCATTACCTATGCTGTAGCATGCATCTATGTATATATGTATGTCACGTAGGTCTTCTGGTCTGTATGTTGTAATGTATGTATGTATGTATGTATGTATGTATGTATGTATGTATTAGTATGTATGTATCGTATGGTCTGTATTATGTATGTCTGTTATTATGTATTTATGTGTGTTAATGTTGTAGTCCTGTCGTATGTATGTATTATGTTATTTATGTATGTAGTATTCTGTTGTGTCTGTATGTTGTATTTATGGCTGTATGTCTGTCTTCTGTATGTATGTATCTATTGTGTTATGTATGCACGTATGGTATGTATGTCTTTATGTATGAGGCATGTATGTTGTATGATTGTATGTAGTAATGTTTGTAGTATGTATGCATGTAGGTATGTAAGTCTGTAGTAGTTAATGTAGTATGCATTTTGTATTTATGTATGTACTTATGTTGTTGTATGTATGTATGTCTGCATGTATGTATGTAATGTCTGTATGTCTGTCTGTCTTTGTCTCGGTCTGGTCTTATGTCTGTAGTATGTAGGTCTGTCTGTCTGTTGCATGTCTGTGCTGTCTCTCTGTATTGCCTGTATGTATGTATGTTTGTATGTATGTGATTCAAAGTGATTCAAAGTTGTAATGGTCTAAAAAGCATTTAGCTTAACATTAACCATAGGATGGAGGTATGAGGTATATACAATAAAAAGGAAGAACAGGAAAACTCATGTAGTTTAAATCGTATCAAAGTTTGGGTTGTCTCTCAAGTGTTTGTCCAAATTAGCTTTAAAAATATCCAGGTTGGCTGAGTGTGTAACAGTAGAGGTGAGGGTGTTCCATTTGAAACTTACACTATGTATGTATGTGTATGCATTGTAATAAATGTATGTATGTATGTATTATCGTGTATGTATGTAATGTTGTATGTAATGTATGTTATTATTATGTATGTATGTATGTATGTATGTATGTATGTATGTATGTATGTATGTATGTATGTATGTATGTATGTATGTATGTATGTATGTATGTATGTATGTATGTGTGTATGTATGTGCAATATTATTTATGTATAATTGTATGTTTCGTTTTATGTATGTTTATTTATTTAAGAAAAAGAGCAGGAATATATTCTTTTAAATTAGTATATCGATCTTGATCCATATGGGTATAAATGTTGGCATTTTGTATTTTATCTCAATATGCCGAACAAGAACCCGACTCACAATTTTGTAGAGTTTGTGTAGTTTTCTTTGGCTTGTTGTTTTCATGATGTGTGTGATGAAAACTACTGCATGTACTTTGACTACCCGATGAGAGAAAAACGGTACAAAACCGGTTTTGAGTTGTCAGATAGAAATGCATGTTAATATGAAAATGTTCGTGACCGATCGGGGAATCATAATCGTTAAAAATATAAATTGTGATGAATCGGTAAGAGAAGTTCATTGGTAACATTTCGCTTCTGACACAGAAGCTTCGTCAGACTAAGGTGATGAAGTTTAAATTTCATTCACCTGGCCAATGCTAAGCTAGTTAAGAACTGTGCAGGCCATGGTTAGTTTTGAGCTGGTAAAGATAGACAGGCGAGATCAATATCAACTGACGCAACACCACCTCAACGTGCCGTATAATCCCTCAATCGTTTTGGTCTCGGCCGGTGTGAATGACATCTGCTGACAGATTAGCTCGATTGCGTAATCGGTGCATACACTAGGGGATCACACACGTTAATGTTTATCTGCTGCAAAACCGGAGGCCAGATTGTGGAGATATCAGCTCCATTAACCTTATTGACTGCATTCTTACCAGTCTTTGTTATCTCAACCGCCTCAGCGTGAAGTCGTTCAATGTATGGTTTTATTCCCCGCCTTATCACTTCTACGTTATCAAGATCTACGCTGTGACCGGTGTTCAGCACATGTTCAGCTAGTGCTGAATCTCGTATCAGTGATTGATATTCAATGGAATTGCGTGGCTGCTTACAGATTCGATTTTTGTGTTCACGTATCCTAGTACTGAGTTCTCTGGATGTTTGCCCTATATATACTCCCGAGCAATCCTTGCAGTTGATATTATATACGCATTTCGTCGCGCAGCCTGAATGTGTTTTATCCTTCAGATGTGTTAATAGGGATCGGAGCGTTCTACCCCTTTTATACGTTACTCGTTTACCTGCATTATCCAAGATTCGAATTATCCCCTCTGAATATTCTTCAACGCAAGGTATACAAACTGTTGCATGCCAAACTTTTTCAGTTTTGGGTGCTGGGTAGTTAACCCGTTTGGGTTGGCGTTTAATTAGGCTTTTAGGGTAACCATGATCAGCAAGTCGACGACTAACTTCTTGATAGGCTCGTTATTATCGGTGGCATCGCTGCACAAGCGTTCAACTTTGTAGATCAGCGATTTCGCAACTGAATTGAATACTTTTAAGGGTGCGCGGATGAGTACCGCAAGACCGCATCTGTGTCGATTGGCATACAATAGACCGTAGTGCTTATTTTACCATTCTGATTTCGCCGACACAGTCCAAGAATGGAAGTGTTTCTTCTGTCGACTCAATCTGCTTTGTAACTTGGATTTTGGGATCCAAGTTGTTAAGGTAACTATGGAATGCTTCCAATCTGTCACGTTTCATGATGACAAATGTATCATCGACATAACGCCACCATATCTTTGACCGAAAAGCTAAATTTTTTAAAGCTTACTCTTCAAAGTGCTCCATGTACATATCCGCTAACACTGGGGAAATAGGTGAACCCATTGCTAACCATTCCTTTTGCTTGTATAAGTTTTCATTAAACAAAAAGTGGTTCATATTTAGAAAAATCGCTATACCGTTGTCGATTTGCTATACACTCAAGTTTGTACGATCTGTTATTGTCTTGCCTGAATTAAATGCTTTTTTAATAAATATAGACCCCTCGTGGTGTCCACATTCGTGAACAAGGCGCTTACATCGAAGCTAATCATCATCTCATCTTCGTCAAGCGTTATTAAACTCAAACGACAAACGAAATCAAAAGAGTTCTTAATGAAAGAATCCCTGTTCCCGACTAGTGGTTTCAACAAATGAGCGAGATGCTTCGCTAATTCGTGTGTTGGGAATCCAATGCCATCTACGATAGGTTGCAGAGGGACGCCACCTCATGTATCTTCGGGAGTTCGTAGAACCTAGGGGTCTGAGCAGGTTTCGGGTATAGCCTGAACCATAATTCCTGACTGAGTTCCTCTTAATTCCATAATATGTTTCTTCAAGCTCATTGATTTTACCTAATACACATATGCTTTACGCATATGATTGATTAAAGTTGCTAGCGCTGTTTAAGAATCTGTGCGAGATGCGCGTTAAATGTATCGGTATTCGCACTGCTACAGCGCAGAGCGACAAAACTCGTCCTGGGACTATCAAATTATCCATACGAAACGCGACTTAAATTATTGAATTTGCATTCGGCTCAATACAGACGGAAACGAGGAGCACTAATATTCATTTGGACAGTGCTTAATCAAACAAATCATCCTTTCGGTCATTTGTTTCATCTTTCCCTTAACACAAATCTGCGAGGTCACCAATCGAAACTTTACCAACAGCATAGCAGGTTGAACTGCCGCAAATACGCATTTTCCGTTCGCAATGTGCAATTGTGGAACAGTTTATCTACTCATGTGGTCCAGTCTGGAACCATTAAAGTTTTCAAGAAATCACTTGATATCCACATGGACAAGTATGTTTTTTATGTTTGACAATAATCTAACAATATTTTGAATTTTTTACCATCCGACCCGATGTACATTTTTGTGTGTCTTGTAAAGCATAGCTTTTTACCTGCATATAATCTATTCATGTGGAACCACTTGATTCTCTTTATACCTGATGAATGAAAACAGCGAGAACCTGTTTTAGTCGAGATAAAATGGATGAGCATCAACAAAATGGATATTGATTTCGCTTCACCACCATCATCTCAGCATTCACGCTACTTGACGACAAGTATACATACTACTTGTTTTTTTGAAGTAGTTCTAAACTTAAAATTTAGTCATCATAAATAAATCATAGCGCAATAGACGCGTTTGCCGTTTCTTTTGTGACACAGTAAAATTAATACATTATAATATTATTTATAAATAAATCTCAATCAAAAGCTATTTATAAAATATCGCAAAACTAAATTGATTTCCAAGTGTTCCAAGGGTTACACTCAGAAAAAACATCAATTAACATCAGATTGTGTGTTAACGAGATTGGGAGCATGTTGCGGAGGACAATGAATTAAATCCTTCTCTGCTGTCGTTCGTTCGATGATGACAGATATGTACATCGTATTTATAGGTGAATACAGGCGGTAGGTCACGTTGTTATTCGGCTACACTGACGTTAAAACGCAGCGAATTCTTTCGCGCAATAGTTTGTGTTTGCGATCCTAAGTGGTTCCTCTTCATATTCCTCAAAGTTGCTAGCATCACCGGGTCCTTTACAGGGTGGAAGGTATGGTGCATCTATCTGTAAAAATGAGACGAAAAACGATTTTTTGTTGCAGAACATACACGAGGGTTGTAACAATGAGTAATTATCTTCTGTTGCGTAGCCCGCGAAATAATTGTATACCAGTTAAGAGATTACTTAAGCTGTGAATACTGTTTTCGGGGCTAATTTTGATGGAGATTCACCTCAGTTATCTGACATTCAAAACTGATATTATAAAAACAAATTAAAAACAAATTAGCACTCTAAGATATGTATCACCGAACTAAACGCTTTAGATTGTTGAAATAACTTGTGAACGTAGAACGGGATGCAAGGATAGAGCTCCACCAAAGGACTTGTTCACGATGACACCCTGGAGTAATGATAATATTCATCAATAGTTAGATTATAGCATTGTATTTTTACACACTTGAAGCATTTCGAAATAATCCCTACAATTCAACATTTTTGTAAACTCTATGTACCACTACTCTCCGCCCGACAAGGAGTTGAATGACTCATTGTGTTTGCGTCCCCTCGACAAACTTCAGTAAAAAGAGACAACGTAAGTCAGGAATCTCGCAACAACCTCTGAACAGCCGTTTCACATATTTCGCGGAATACCCCGGTGTCTACGTTAATTTTGCCGGTTCTGTGGTGTACATAATTGGACGTATCACACTGAACATTTCCCGTACGCGGTATAAATTTATTTTGAACCCAAATGTGAGCTATTTACCGTTATTAGTAGAAAAATAAATTTTTACAATCTTCCATCCTTCCGATCGCTAAATCAGCATCACCTCTATTACATTTCGCTAATGATCATCTCTCATAATCCTGGTTGAGTATATAAAATACATTATTATAATAGTTATTTAGCTTTATGTCTTTAATTTCAACAGATCTTAACGTATTAGAATGTCTTGTCTCGGACTTATCACATAATAGTCTGGAGTGTAGTGCTGTAGTTTAATAGGGTTAAATAAATGATAATACTTTTGATTACCAGTTAAACCTGATTGATTTTTCATAACCAAATGTGATAACTAGTTATATTCTGAAATGTAATTCAAAGGAAATATGATTTCTGTTAGCCGAAATAGATTATTGCTAGAAATAAATATTGCGCGAAGTGAACGAATACTAAATAATCAAACAAATATTTCCCTTCAGAATTGTTGTTAAATGATACGTTTAGTTGAACACCGTTAAACACAAAATAATAATAATAAATGAACCTTTTGAATGCCAGAGACAACGATCTTCTTGGTATTTCTCTACTTGTTGTTTGGCTACTTCGGTTGATGTCGACCATGGATGTACATCTTAAGTGCATGATTTTTTCATGCTTCATAGCTCGTCGAATGACTAAACAGTCTGCTGATTCGGGAGGAACAATCTCCCCCGCAGCGTTTGCAAGGATACGCAGTACTCAATCGGCGTGACCTGCGTTTAGCAGCCAAGAACTGTATCTGCTTCTCACTAGCCTGCTGACGACACTTTACACAGTGACTTCAAAGTGAACGGTCAGCAGCAACTTCTTTTGAACTCTTTGAGTAAATATCAACAGCTTTCATATCGCTATTGCAAACGTCTTTGTACAACAAGTGCAGTCCACTCAATGGTTGACCTTGTGATTTCAACTCACCAAATATTATTATTAATTTGGAGTACGAGTAACGTTTTAAGAAATATATGAAACTTGCAATGTATTCCATAAATTGAACTCACTTCCTTTCGATATATTGCTACCCAATTTATGGGCCGAAACCACTTGTGGCATTTTATATCATTCACGCCGTTTTTCAAATTCCCAAAGCGTTTCGTCAAATCAGTTTGTAAAAGTTGTTTCAACAAATTCTTCAATTCGCTGCTCACGTGACCAGGAAATCTGACCTAGATGGATGGATGAATCATGAATCACGAGGCGACAAAGTGAGCTATATTGTACGCTAGGACATGATTATGATCCCGAAAATATACTTAAACAGCGTGTAAACATTTCGATCAAGTTGATCAGCATTTACGACTTTCGAAGCTGCTGGATGTCAGCTTGGATAACCTTTTTAGTGTAGTCTACATGTTATCCGTTCGCTCAGATGGCAAGAATCAGAATAGAGAGTAAAATTACTCAGCCGACCGAAACGCCGATATCAGTCCCACAAGCTTTAGTACTCGGTCCTATACTGCTTTTAATATACATAAATGATATATCGAAATTAAAACGGGGTCAGTTTTTACATATTGCGGTTCTTTTTAAACAATAAAATGAAGATAAAATCCTTGGAGGATCAGATTGTCTTATTCACTGTCTAAAAATGGCCCCATCAGTGGTCATGTCAGAAAAAGCTGTCATTCGATTTCCGGAACATTTCAAAATATTTTGTATTTGACGAAACACTTCATATTAATCCATAACTTTAGTTATAGAAATTGGAGTAAACGAATTCGGAAGAGCTTATGTGTTCTCGGTAAGCGATGAATTGATAAACAGTTTAGCGTGCAAGTCGTACCTAAGCTCTCATGTACAGAGCCTAAGGCTTATTTGGATACATTTTCGGCTCTATTTTATCAAAATACGTAATACATAGATAACCTCAGATGCGGAATATCCTGTCAAAATTTGGGCCACAATTATGTAGAAGGACATTGCAGAAATCACGAGAGATTTATCAAAATTCACCAAAATCATTAGCCGATTGTGTCACCAACCATTTGAGCAACAATTGTTCAGACTGGAATTGAACAGCATTGATAGAATGTACATTCGATGTGAACTAATTTTACCATACATGCACGCGACATCCAGCAGCTTAAATATCTATGTACACTTAGCTCTACTACTCTGTCAAAACGGTGTCATATGCACACACTCCAACTGCTAATTTTCCGACATAAGTTTCGTTGGAACATTTGTCTAATCCGCATAAGCTTCCTACGATCCAACATTCTATTACCTCTTGGTGAATCGATATTTCAGCGAAAAGTTAGGAGCTTCTATGCCCAGCAACAATGTTTCGGTCCTTTTGAAACTCAATAAATCTGTTCTGCACATATTCGTAGGAAACACAAAAAAACTAACTTACTATTCTATGCTATTACTATTGCATATTCGAACTTATGTAGACTACTCCACCCAACGGCTTAGATGGAAATCGAAGCGGAGTATATGTACTGCTGATGAGTTCAAATCAGAGCAAATCTCGAGTCCAGTGCTTCCATTATGGACAGTCGTGATCAACTTTGTGAATATTTCGGTGGGCTTGGTACGGATTGGTACTCAAAAACATAAAATTGGTGGCTATCAGGATTTTATTTTCATATTCTATGATAGTTCACATGAAGTCTGTCTGAACACCGGATATGACATTCTATTTTAAGCGGACTGTCCAGATTCAAAACCCACCCGTTTGAATAACCCAGATTCCCGACAAAACCACTTGTAACATTGGTATCTGAATAGTTGGCAAAGTCACAGCGACAGCCTTGCAACCTATTCCGAGGATGAAATCATACAACTTACCACGCTGCATGCTAAAATAACAGAAAATTGACCCCACCCATATGGAGCAAAGCGAATTTATAAGGAAAAGGGGTATTTTAGAGTTATTTGAATTCTTAAAATGTTAAAATCACTTGGGTAAAGTAATGCCACCTAAGGTCATTCTTCTCACAACTGACCATGGAGGTACAGGGATAGTGCTAGTTTTTGTTGATTTATTTTGATTAATATTGCGGAATTGGGTGAATAATGACGTTTCAGAAAATATTTTATTGCACATCACTTCAGATTCATCAAGTACGGTGATGAGGCAAATCAAGAACTCATGCGACCTTCAAGTGAAAGAACACGTCGTGATGTACATCTTGAAATTACAACATTCAACACTCGCTTTTCCAGAGATAATTGAGAGCTGATCGATTCTCATTGTGGGAGACGAGATAAATATTCTCAATTTCATTGCTCAAGTTCGGGCATATTCCGCGGCACGTTCAAACTAAGAACTTGCGCGCGCGTGTTTAAATTCAGGTCGCATTGTCGCGGTAGACAACACTGTTATTCAAATCGTGTACAGTTGAAAAACATGTGCTCAATACTAATTTTCCAGCATTGCTACGTTGAAATCGGGTACCGTATATAGGCTGAAATAATGGCAGCAGCCACGCGGAATCATATTACAGCTTCATAATAACAAAACGCAAACATACATCGATTTCATAGCCTTAATGGACGTTTAAACCCCTAGCTTGCTCAAACTATCAGCAGTGGTGTGTAGATTGAGCAAAGCAATACATTGTTCGATCTAATATGCTGTTCACAGCCCCAGTGATTACATTGCACAGCTATATCTGGCTCGTTTTACAAACCGTGTAAAACATGGACTTTAAATTCTTTGTTCAGAAGTTTCCGCTGTTACCGTGCTCACTAGAATCTAATCAAACGGGTCTTCACCTAAAGGCTCCAAACAGACAGAACCTGGTTCTGGTATGCAAGTGGAAGGGATGTAAGTAATCCGAAATTGGTAAGTTGCATTGATTTGACTCGACTGACTTAGATTCACTGTGTAGTTGGATCATCAAAATGTTTGCCTTTCCAATGTGATAAACTGTTGCATTCAAGTATAACTTTGCTTACACATTTTCAGTGATAGAAGTTTCACTGATTCGAGTGTTCGTGTCTCCACTTGATGAAGGAAAAAAGCCAGAAACTTGTTTGGGACTTTGAATGCTGATTATATAAACACAACATCATATTTGTACATTTTATGCTTTACGAGCGTTCGCCGGGAATTACTCCTTGATTTTCTGTTTGAACATCGTGGTTCTTTGTATGAACGATATTAAACAGTGGCATCAAAATCTAAATTTTAATTAATTGGTTAATTCGATGGATTTTAGCGTTTGACCAGAAATTAATCTGAGAATCTGAAGTGTAGCACCTTCGTGCTTCGTTATATATAACGCTGACGTCAAAATCTAAATTTGTTAACAAACCTTCCACTGTTCAATTCCTTGAGAATTCAGAAGAAATAGCCCGGGAGTGTGGTGATCTGTTAAAGGCTGTTTACACCACATTCAATATGATCAGATCGCGTTTTCATTTGCACAAATGAGGTATGAACGTTTTCAGTTTCACCGTGATATATTGTGCATAAAATAAAATTGAAAACTGCTACACTCCAGTGAATCATATTAATCGAAAGTAACACGCGATTTGAAAGAAATAAACGATGAACTAACTTTGCCCGCCACGATTTTCTCGTAAATTTGAATTGGCTGATCCGCGAAAAACGGCGGATAACCACAAGCCATCTCGTAAATCAATATTCCCAGGGCCCACCAATCGACCGCCTTGTTGTATCCCTGCAAATCGATCGATCGTGTGAAGTAAATGCAAATCCATCGCATTTGAATGTGAACTTGGCACAAAAGTAAAATGTTTTTCGAGGCATGTGAATGGTGAAACGCAGAAGCAAATTTTGAACGAAGGTTTGATGATGTTTTGTTTTCAGTAGACTCGATCAATTTTTCGAGGCTCACTGAACGAAATACTGTTTAAAATATTTGGGTCGGCAACCAATTGGATAAAGTTTTGGTGTTCTTTGGATTTTTAACAGCTAGCAATTTATCGGGAGACAAATAAATGTTTCACTGGGATATTTCAACATACATTTGTCCGTTGATATTACAGGTTTCTCTGTGATTGAACATTATATAATAAAGCTACTCGTTAATATTTGTACAACAACTAGTTGCTGCTTACAATGTCACCGCCCACAATCACAAGCTGTAGTGCATCTATGTGAAAATGTGGTGATTTAGAGGGATCTTGCTTCAGCGACTATTTCTACTGACCTTGGAACTTCAAGGCCAAGGACGATGGCTAATCGTATTATCTGTAACCGGTAAATAAATGAGAGAATGCGGGAAAACCTAGCAAACTTACTGGAAGTTTACAAAATAGGCCACTTTATGGTTGTTTGATACAGATTCATCGAATTTTGTACAGTTTTCGATATCACTTGTGATCTTGTGTAGAAAGGAATGTGTGAACCTTAAATGAGCAGTGAAATGGTAGTGAAAGTCTGAAACACTGCCCACTTCAAAAACCAACCCCGCTGCGAACAATTCAAAATCTACCTTTCAAACAAACCATGAAGATTTCTTCATCTGATGGAATTTATACGTACACTTTTAAAACACCTACTCACGGCGACTTCGATTTGTTGTCACTGATTTAACAGTGATAGTTTACCTGAACTAGAATCGGTGTAGCATAGTTTTCAAATGTTCATGTTTGTTGGCATGGTGTTGTAGTTAGGACACGAGAAAAATGATCAAAACATCGTCACACTTGCTTTGCTGAGAATGATTTCCGGTGCCAAGTATTCCGGTGTTCCACAAAGCGTCCATGTTCTGCCTTTGATCCTTTTGGCGAATCCGAAATCCGTGACCTTGAAAACAATCAACGAAGGTCAATGAACAATGCAAGCAGACTAACTTTGATTTATTGTGTATTTGAGCGCCCATATATAATTCATAGTATTTTGCCTGAGAAATACCAATTTGATTTCTTTATTTGTCTTAATTTTAATAAAATCATTTTCCAAGTTAGCCCGTTCAGTGGTCATTTGTAGTTGAATTCGCTTCTGATAAAGATGATTTCACCGTTATTACGATCTAATTTGCATTGATTCGGTCGTTTAAACAATTTGCGACGGTTTTCGCTATCAGGCATATATTACCGATATCACCAAGCGCATCAAATAATATAAACAATGATTCCTTTTTCACGTTTCAAATGTTGTGCCAGGTAAACTTTTTTTACCTGCACCCTGCTGTGTGTTTGTGCGAATCGATAACGGCGGCGCATCGATCGATTGAAATGTTAAATGACATTTTATAAAGTGCATCATCACATGACCGGATCGAATGGCATGGGAAGTGATGGCCAGTAAAATATATGCTAATGGATTGAAATTGCAGTTGCGTTACCAGGCTGAACCGAAAAGTTATTCTCTTTAATCTATGTGAGGAAATTCGACTCACAAATCAGCGTTGAATCCCTAAATTTATTTAAAGAATCAACAAAAAAAACAGAATTGTATTCCACGAAAAGTATTCAATTAGAGATGGAAATATATTTGAAAATAATCGAGACCGATCGGTAGTCCATAATCATGAAAATAAAGTTTGAAATGAATCGGTTATAGCAAGTTTGGTGGTAACGTTTCGCTTCTGAACACAGAAGCTTCGTCAGACCAAGGGTGTCGGTACGAACAGTGTTCAGGTATAAATGGCATTCTCTTGACCAATCCTGAGTTCTCTAAGCTAGACAGGGGAGATCAAGATAATTGATCACACCTCCTAATTGCTGTGTTCATCCCTAATTGTTTATTAATTGCACAGGTCATCGTCTGTTGACACACTGCTTACGTAATCATTAGGTGTTATTTTCGGTAATCTTTATCCGTTGCAGAACCGAACGCCAGATTGTTGAGATATCAGCCCCATCCACCTCGTTCACCACATTTGCGATGGAAATAGTTGGCGTTAAGTTTACTGAAAGCGAGCTGCACGGTTTTCCATTTAGCATAAAATACCGATAAATTGTAATACGTATGTGAGAAGTAATTGGTTATATCAGTAATTAAGTCCTTTTTTAATTTTGACTGTTTCTTACTTTGACAAAACGACGATAGCTCAAAGAACTTATTCAAATAGCACAAACACCTACCGCCTGTCTTTTCAACTATCCACTAAACACTCCATAATATGCCTAAAGATTTCAAAACACAGAGAAAGTCAAAACGAAACGATTGGTCTATAACTTAATCAAATTAATACAACGACTATGTAAATATCACTGACCAATATACCAGTCAATCGTACGTGGAAAATCACCATATTGCAATATTAAACCTATAAACGTCTTCCCTAGACGTGGGACAAATTAGCATAGTTCGTTTTAGTTCCCAGACATGTGGTAATTAAATCTGATCACGTGGTCTTCACAGAACCAACATGTGGTGAAACAGGTAGGCGAGGCGGGAACTCAATTTCAAACCAAGAGAATGCTTAAAATTAAAAGGAATCAAATGCAAAATCAGGGATGATTTTTTACTTTTAGGTACCCAGTTGAATCAATCAATAAATTCTCCGGCTTCAAATCGCGGTAAACCAGGTCGAACGAATGCAGGTATTCAAAAGCAAGGATCACTTGACTGGCGTAGAACCGCGCGTCATCTTCACTGTGGTATTCCAGATGAGGTATACAGGGATGAATCGAAATGACAGGATTACTGGTAGCTAGTAGCCGATGATACGACGATAGATACGATACCATCATTCATACAAAATTCAATTCAAATCAGAGTCCCTTTATTAGGTTGCCATGACGATTTGGAAATGCTGAAGAACTATTTTCGAGTATAATTGCAAAGGATGTGCAGTGAGGCAAAACGTGCTTGTTCGATATAAAAGCATACATCCGCAATCGCATCAAGGACTTAATCAGGTAAACTCCGTGTACAGAGAATTGTGAGCTCCAATAACGTAAATTTCAATTGAACACAAAAGAATCTCAACGTTCAACAATTCGGGATGGTTTCTTGAGAATAACTTTTCGAAATGGAGTTGAATGAACGAAGAAACGTTCTACTGTATTCACAAAATTAAACATATAATTTTCCTATTCTTTCATTTCGTGTTGAATGGCAATTGGTAATAACAAGCTCAATTTGTAAGGAATTTTACACAAAGTTCGGTGAAATGCCTCTGAATAGTTATAACGACCATTTTTTCGAAAATCTTGAATAAAATCATTAGACGAAAATCTAGGTTACACATATCAGATAGTCGTGCCAAAATTATTCAACAGTGGTTTACAAACACATACATTAAATACCAATCTTTCCATGTTTCAAGGTGATGAGATCCTGATCTTTGTTTGCTTATTTGATGAGCGCAAACAGCCCGAAAAATGATCGTGATGTGTGTGATGGAAATGCACGAAAATGATGATGATCAGATATCCGGATGTTGGTAATCACTGTCTCGGTGCAGTTGCAAACCAATTTGATCTTGACCTGAGGATACTTTTAAAACAAAGAATCCAGTGTGATCTAATCTTTGCATACAAAATCTTTACTACTGTTTCTCACCCCTTGGAATAATTATTCCAACATCGAACTACTTGCAACCTCCGAGGTCATTGTTTTATGTTGGAAATGACACATTCCAAATGGTACTACCACAGGTATTTTTCTTAGGTGGTTGTTGTTTTGGAATTCCTCAACTGCCGATTCGGTAAACTCTTACATTTGTATCTATTTTCTTAAACGAAACATGATGACTAACATGATGTTGTCCCAACATATTAGCTACTTATCCCAGTCATGTGGACTTATTCATTTTATTGATCCGTGCATAGATTATTAAATATATTTTGAAACTACGGTTATTGTAAAGTTAGATGATCAATCAATCAAAAAATCTTAAATATTGAATATTGAATCATGAATACCGTTGTTTCTCTCTCAAATACTTTTTTCAATTCATTAGACTGTTTGCGCATTTAGTTAAAATCCAGAGTCTATAACGATTAAAGCGGCTGAGACAGAAATTTCAAAAGCTGGTGTCTCTATATGAGGAAAGTATAGACACTTCATTTCGGGTTATACCGTATCAATTTTGTAAGTTAATTGGGACAGTTGTTTCTCAATAAATGTAATGCCCATCCTTATTTAGAACCAAATGATTCAAGCCAATCCATGCAGACTAATTTCGCTATTATATTGTCTAGCGAGAAGAAATTTGAATGAATACAACTCACATTATAGGCAATCGATAAATTTTGAAATTTGAACGTACTTAAATTTCTGCACACGACGCAGATAGCCGAACATTTCGCCCCCACTGACAAAATCCAGTACCATGTACAGATTTGTGTTGTCCTAAATCGGAAACATGGCATTTTGGGTAAAATTGAGATTCGCGCAATGCTACAATAGATGGAATAATTCCAAATTTGTTTTAATTCATCTTGCGCTGAAAGATTCTTTTTTCTCAACGCGTACTGATTCCAACTAATGATTTGCTAATTATAATCAGATGCTTTTTTGAGATTAATGTATTTTTCATGTAGTCGGACTTTAACGGGGCTAATGAGAACGAAAATTAAATAAAGTAAATATTAAATCTCACTTGCGAATATAAAGATTTGGTGATAATATTCAACCAGGAATTTTCGACTAAAGCTAAAGTTGGAAGTTGATCAATGTTGTGAGACGGAAAATTAGTTGTTTAAACTTGAAGTTGATTTCCGATTTGAAGAATTCGTTCCAAATCATAACGGGATAAGTTTTTCAAAATAGCTAGCAAGTCTTGACGATCTACAGCTTAATTCAATGTCTATTACACATCATAAACTGGAAAAAAAACATTTTGATTGTTTGTTTCCCATAGATATATTGGCTCTTGAATTTTTGACATTTCTCTGAATATCTTTCAATCTTTACCAGCTTTAGAGTTATTTTCATAGTTTAGAGTAAGAGGGTTAAAGTATAAACGGAGATTTAAATTTTAAGAAAACCCGATTGCGAATATTTCTTTTCTTTTCTTTCTTTCTGTGTTGCTATTTTTTAATTATTCTTGATCAACACGTACTAAATACAATAATTGTTTCACTTATAGGTATAACATGTCCAGCTGTATAATCTTTGATATACTTTGGATGGGCTCTCAGATTAGGTTGAGACCACACACCTTCAGTGCTCAAGCTGAATTAACCATCCACATCGTTGGATCAAACTTTTAATTTGTATTAAATTGAGCTTCTAATGTCAGTCCACCGTATGGATTGGATATGCGAAGCTTCGCTGTGGCGATCTTGCGTAAAGGTGACTTACATATAAAAGTTTGTTATGCACTTCATATTGTTTTAAATCTCTAAATTCACCCAATCATCATCTAACCTGACCACGAAAGACAGACGTAAACCAGTAGTTGTGAGCATTGGACGAAGTAGCCAATGTCATTGACTTGTTCAGTTGATTTTAATCCCTATCATGGAGCAATCTAATCATACCTTAGAATTTATCGAGAGTAACTCAGAGAGATTAAGAAAAAATGTCCCATACAAATAGTCTCGCATTACGTAGTTTAGGTAGTCTGGTGTAAATGTGACAATTGGTTGAAGTGCAATAGTAACCTTGCTAAGGGATTCCAGATTATAAACAGCGGAATACCTGATGTTGTATTCATGAGTGTGTGAATTTATTAGTCGGGTGTACTTTCAGTTTCATGCAAGTCTAAGCGTGTCAAAAGAACGATAGCCTCGTTCATGTTCATACTTAGGGTTTCGGCCACACCTGTGAACTGCATTGATTCGGTTAGAAGACCGACAAAGGTGCGCACTTTTTGTATCCAATTTGAACATATATATATATATATATATCGCATAAAACGATCGCATTTTACCGTTAGATTTTGCTGACATTGTATCACAACCTAGATGTTAGTTTTTCCATGATGTGATTGACAGATTATCCAGACGAAATTGAATAATTGAAATGCACCTAATATTTTTAATAAATAATAATAATAATCAATATTTCATAAATGTACCTAATTATTTACGTGAAAAATTCTTATACTTCAGAGGAAATTGAACAAGTGAATCTTCCTCAAATGCGTTGCGTATAAACATACGCCGTATATCCGTTGCATTTCGTACAAGATTTAATAATCAATTCACTACGCAGAAACAAACTTTGACTTAATTAAAATAATGCACAGATATTAAATAATAATTAAATGTGCAACTGACCTTGAAACTAAATTCCATTCGGACGAGAAAAGGGAAATTGATTGCCTGTAAAATGTTTTTCTCGTTCAACGTGTGTTCAACTTGCTTCAGTTTCACGACCTTTAGCAGATAATGCGAAAACAATTTTCACGAATGCAATCATTAAATGTTTCGGGGGAACATTGTCTTACAGTTGCAAAACACGTGGCTGAATGCAAGGGAATGGAACCAGACTTGTTTCGCTGAATGATTTCAATTGATTTCCTACTGTCAAAATTTATCGTTCGTCTCACTTTAATGACAGCGAAATACAAAACAGGTGATTATTGACTCAACAATCACATTTATATACAACATGTATCAATATAAATGCGTGGTAATGCTATCGGCATGAACCAACTACAAACCCTGCATCTATTGTAGTCCAGCTCCGTTATTTGAATTTGAATTTTAACCTCACGTCGAATTTCTACTGCATGGCCGTTATCGTTAGTTGAATGTAGTTCAAAATTCCCTATATGCATGCATTTTCATCACACACACACACATCCAGACCGGTTTCGTGGTGTTTGCAATCAACAGGATCTGCCTGCCTTGAAACATCGGAAAATGCTTGTAAGTCATTGTTGGATGAGGTTTGCATGATCAACCTGCAAGTTGATATACAGGTCAACTGTGTTCATTAATTTTTTCTCCCGTTTGAAGTATTTTTGCTACCCTTAACACAAAATTCTCCCGCGATACACCACACTAGATTCTTCAAATGACATCCAGTGTATCCAAGGGTGTCAGATGAAGGGCGGCAAAATACTGAAGAAATCTATCATGTTTGTATCAATCAATCAATCAATGATCTCGGAAAAAACGATGGAGGCTGATTTCATACAAAAACGATTACCAACAATTATCGTCGTGACTGAACTGCCACTGGCAGTACTACATTAAGTCAAGATTTTAATTATAAAGGAACCTCTGAACTTTATTATGCATCAAAACACTCTATGAGCATTAGCTTTTCTCTTACTTCTACCATGGAAGAATTTGGGTTATGCTCAAATCTTACTTTTTGGGATTGGTCAAACTTTTCTACGATGAAAAGTTTTTTTTAAATGTTCTATTCTAGACACGATAAACTTCTTGTATATATTTTCTTGCGTGGCTCACATGACGAGATCAACACTATGAACGAGTACTACCTCACTGGCAAAATGTAAGTTTTCGCTAATGTTCATATTATAAGATTTCGGTTAAATGCTAAAAGTGAAGAACAGATTTTAGATGGTACAACAGTTTTCCTAAATTCACAATGATGGTCCATTTTATTAATTTGTTAAACTTAGAAGTTTTCCGCAAACAGCAAGACGTTTTTATGCGATAAATGCCATAGTTGCAAATTTGGAAGCCTAGGTTTGATTTTCGTGTTGTCGAACCCCCCAATTCGCGCAAACGAAGAAAACGCAAATGTTTCGAAAAATTCGAATATCGACGATTTTTTAAACTTTACAAGATTCCCGACACTTGCGTGATTACGCAAAGAAGAACAGTTGACATATGCATAACGAAACACAAGGGTAATGCTTGAACATTGGAAATTTAAAAAAAACAGGGGGTTCGCCAAACGCTCAAGTAATTACCGGCCGTTCAACAAACTGTGCGGTGTTTGTGACGACAATGCATGATGTCTATGTGGTTTACGCTAGAATTTATCACGCCACATCATATCACGCGTTTCGTACCATCATTTGCATGCACCATCATCATACACCGCACGACCGGTTTCGTGCTGTTTGCACTCATCAGGTAGAGACTGTAGGATCAGGATCCGCGTGCGCTTGAAACAGTGGAAGAATGGTAAACAAGTTGCGCTTGTATGCCACTGTTAGATAAGGTGGGTACGACCAACCTATTAAATCACATGTGCTCAAACACATGTAGCTACGGATTAAACCTATAACCATGAACCAAAATATTCATTTGCATGCGTTTCCATCACACACCCAACGACAGGTTTCGTGTTGTTTGCACTCATCAGATAGGGACGGTAGGATTTCGATCCGCATGGCCTTGAAGTGTTTTTAAACTTTCTTCAAATTATTTTATTGCATTGCAAATGGTAAACATTCCACTGCATCAAGCTATCGCAAAAACTTCAACAATGTCCTGTGGGATCGATAAATGACTCGTTATCGCCGGGCAAATTTTTCGTCAAATTTAGGAATTTAAAACAAAGCTACGCGGGCAAATGATTAAGTGACTAACACGAACGTTTGCGTTGCTAAAAATCGGAAACTTTGTTCGGTGTTTTAGGAGTGAACACGAATGTTTTCCATTTAACGAGCATCCGCTTCATTTTGAACATATTGTCGATGGAAAATGTAAAGATAGATGAAGTGCTTTATAAAGTTAGTCCATGGCGCGTTCACTGTACGCTGGCTTAACCATGCGTACAAAATGAAAAATGGTCGTATTACAAAAGATTTACTCTATGGTTAGGTGAAATCCAAAAATCGACCGTTGGGCAAACCGCCATTGCATTATAAAGACGTTAATAAAAGAGAGATGAAGAATCCTCACATTGATTCTGTGTGTTAGAAAGGCGTCGTCTGGAAGCTGTGGAAAAGCAGATACCGCTTTCAGTGGCTTATCGTGGATCGCCTCGTCAGCGTACAACTGCCGCTGATCGTTCGTGCACAGCTAATCGCTGAAAGCACTGTGGGAGAGACGGTTACTGCTGAATCAGACTGTTTAGTCATTCGAAACACTGTGGAGTATGAAGCAATCGTGCGGTTTTGATGTACATCCATGGTTGACATGCCCGAGGCAGGACAACAATTCAGTTTTGTATATGATTGACTATTTATAAATCCGCGAACACACTCGTTGGACAACAAGAGCATAATGTTGTGATATAATTTAAGAAAATCTCCGTTTAAACACGTGTCAAAATATGAATAACTCTAGTAATCGATTGGAATATGTTTGGGACCGATCGTGTATTCATAATTCAAAGACATTTGAGTGCAATCAGTTAAAGTAGTTTTTGATCCTGGTCATCCCCACCAGACGTGACACACTGTAGGCGTATTATAGGCTGTTTAGCGGTAAGGTCAAATTAGTGGTGGTGGGTTGACTACTACTTAATCATGTTCCCTGTCCTGACAATCACCCTTGGTCTTGCGAAGCTTCTGTGTCAGAAGTGAAACGTTACCCAAAAACTACTCTAACCGATTGCACTCAAATTACTTTGCGTTATGAATAACTCTAGTTATAGAGCCGATCAAGCTGGGAAATATATATATTGATTACATGTATAAAAATAGCAGCGGTGACAGAGTACCATGCTCAAAAATAGCGTAATTTCACAGGCCGGATATCTATGTACTGACAACTAGAATAATTCACGGTTTCAGTTGAACTTGGCAGCTTGATTAGTAAATAAAATAAAATCTCATTGATGCATGCATAAAATATTTTACTAACCAAAATTGATACTGGTTTCGCACTCTAATCTTATTTGGTACATCAGCTCTATTTCAATTCTTACTGAATTTATGTTGACTGTAAACACACAATGAAAGCAAAGAGCTACAAACCAGTTGTGTTTAACGAAATAGCGGATGTGAACATCGCATCAATTAGTGAGAAAAATCAAAAGCGTTTAAGACCGAAGCCTTAGCACGCTTGTTCCTCATTGCCATTGACAAAATACGTAAACCCTAGCTGGGACATCAAAATTTTAGCCAAACAGATTAACGGAACTTAAGTGTTTTCACATAGAAGGCTTGCAGCTTGATAACACCCGTGAAGATTTATCAGAAAACATCAATTATTTGCTTTAATCATTTGAAATTCATGTTCGATCAGGTTAACCTCCTAGCAGAAACAATGTACGAAAGGCTATATTCCTTGAGATAAACTGAGTGGTACGCTCAATGTTTGATACAGGCTAGATTTAAGTGAGGTACATAAAAATCTGCAAACACATGCATCGCCTCAACTCAGAAAATTATTATCCTCTTTGAAATTCAGAAATCGATATTATTGTTTGCAATAAAATTGTAGTTATCGAAATGTCTCACCTTTTGCTTTTCGAGAATTTTCATTGCATAATAGTTGTTATTCGCTTTGTGTCGGACCAGCATGACTCGACCAAACGATCCAGTGCCCAGCGTCTTGATCCGATCAAATTCATCCAGTTTGGCATTATTCTATGGAAGAATACAAAAACAAGATTTGAGCCATCACACATTCACAGTAGATTACTAGCATATATGAGCTCAGCTATTCTCCCTGCAACCTTGTCCGAGTTCGCAATTGGTTGCAATATGCTCGGGATCGAACATTGAGTCAACATGGAAAGTG
Source organism: Atriophallophorus winterbourni (assembly GCA_013407085.1). Lineage (NCBI taxonomy): Eukaryota > Metazoa > Platyhelminthes > Trematoda > Plagiorchiida > Microphallidae > Atriophallophorus > Atriophallophorus winterbourni. The sequence goes on along the minus strand of JACCGJ010000306.1, from coordinate 35,660 downwards.
ATTTGTATACCGTCGTTTAGAACGGTTTTAGGGTTACACTTTACTTCTGACACAGAAATTTCGTCCGAGCAATAGTGGCACTATGGTTGACTTTACCACTAGGCAACCACACGTAAGCCTGGAGATGTCAAGTCACATAGTCAATACTAGGATCATTGTTCGATTCGTCACATGTGGTAATCTGACATACGTGAATACGATCAAGTTAGGATGAAACTATGGCTCGCATCTGTAAAAGTGTATAATTAACGCGTTACGGTCGAAACGTTTTTGAAAATTCGATTTAACGATAAAGTATAAGATGAATTGCACAAACGCCAGTGCTAAGCGGCAGCTTGATAACATCCTTGTCCATCAATCTTGTTGACCCTAAGTCGAACTGTCTTAGCAAATTTTTGATCAACTTTGAATATAGGCCTGTGTAATATGCTATAATAACATGTCCTCACACCTCTATATGGACTAAACTAACGCTTTGGCCTGCACTGGCGAGGCTGAATTGAGAATTATAACTTATTTCTCACATGGTTGTCAGGGCTGTCTTTTGAACCGCGTTCAGTGCCTTTCAAAATTGATATGAAGTTCAATGTAAACATCAACGAATTCTTAAATTTCATTATGTAGTTACTCATTCTTGACGCTTGGCCGAAGAGTCTTATGCTTGATGTGTGAGCCACAGTGAGAACCGATCTTGACCTCGTTCGCTTGTGTCACATTGACCTGAATAACGCATTGTTCAAATCGACTAATGATTATGGTCTTGATTTGACACCATCTACACTTTCTATTGCCTGATAAACGACAAGGTCATTTTCCCTGTCCAGACTATAACCCATGGTCTGACGATGCTTCTATATCATGAGCGAAAAGTTACCACAAACACATGCGAATCCTCATCCTACAGTCCCTACTTGATGAGTGCAAACAGCTCGAAACGAAACTAGTCGTGGGGTGTGTGATGGAATGCATGCAAATGAGGTGTTCTGTTCATGATCATGGGTTACTCAGAATTGCTCTAACAGTTTGCATGGTTTATTTTTACCACCGTCTGATTTCAGTCATCATAAATATATACAACTGGTGAAACATATGCTAACACAGTAATTAATAAGCTGAGGTCGTGGGTAATTCCAAGAATGTTGAACAAATTATTCTTTTCCTTCTGCAATTAACAACCATCCTCTCAGTTTATTTACAGACCAATTATGAAACGGAAAAGCAAATTGGTTTTATAATCTTAGTTTATTCAACCTTCGTTTCGTTCTGTATGGAATCTTGCTGGTACTTATTAGTTGTTCCAAGTTCTTCCGGATTAAATGGGCGCTGTGCGCAATTTCGTAAATTCCACAACAACACATTTTCCTACGCAACCTACGTTAAGAGTAGTACGTTAAGATGCACAGTGCTGAAGCGAATTGGATTTCAATATAGAAAATTGACTTCCATTCTGCATCTCATATTAATAGGGTGATTTTAATATTCAAGATGTAGGATTTTAGCAAAAAACAAAAGAGCGCTACTGTAACATAGGAGTTATTCGTTGATTTATTTGTTGATGATATGCGGGTAAAAAGTTATGTTCTACAAGACCCACAATAATGTACATCGGATCACGTGTTAAAAAATATCAAAAATTATTGTTTAAGATTATTGTCAAACGTGAAAACATATTGGCATCTAGTGATATTTTAGAAGCGTCAATGGTCTCAGATTGTACCACGTGAGTAGGCAAACTGTTCCACAATTGCACATTGGGAATGGAAAATGGGTATTTTCGGCAATTCAACTTGCTATGCTGTTGGTAAAGTTTAGATTGGTGACCATGCAGATGTGTGTTGTGGAAACAATGTAACAAATGGCTGCATGGATGATTTATTTGATTGAGCACTGTTAAAATGAAGATTCGTGCTCCTGGTTGTCGTCGGTATTGTGCCGAGTGCAGTTTCAATATTCTAAATCGCATTTCGTATGGATAATTAGAAAGTCCAAGGATGAGCTTCGTCGCTCTGAACTGCGGAGTTTCCAATAGCAGAATATATTTTATCAGCCGAGGATTACATGCTGGTATAGGATATTATACATGAGGGCGGGTGTAGGTTGAAATCAATTAGCAGACTATATTGGCGTCTAAAGAAACTAGGGCTTTAGGCTTTGCTGGTAGCGAGTCAACATTACTAGAGTTTCTTAAGGCAGGCAGAATAATCACGCCTAAATATTTTTTGGTGGAGGTGAGATTGATAACAGTACGACCTAGATAATATTCTTTATTCAACTTGCTGTTGAGCGACAATAAGCTGCATTTCAAAGCATTCCATGGCATTTCATTACCTAGGGCCAGCCATAAATCATATCGAGATCCTGTTGCGTGTTCTGTATGTCGGATGAGAAGTTTATCTTGCGCCAAAGCTTCACGTCATCAGCGAAAATGAGCACTGGCGTTTATATTCATATATAATTAAAACAAAAGCGGCCCAAGAACTTATCCTTGTGGGACACCAAGGGCAACTGTAATCGACTCAAATAGATCAGCTTTGACTCGCACGTACATTTCACGGGATATTAACCAGTATTTAATCACGGCGTGGTGTTTACCATATACTCCGTAGTTAAGAAATTTCAACAAGGGCTTTTGAAAAATCAATATAAATTATGTTCACGGTGTTGTCAGCATTCAGTAGCTCAGACCAGGCTACTTTACTGACAGCAAGTTAGTCAGACATGATCGTTTTCCTGAACCCATGCTGTGCTACATAGATTAAGCTATTGATCTCAATGTGATTCCGCAAGGCATCAGCTATGATAAACTCCGGTGGATTAGATGTCAATGGTAATAAAGCTATCGGGTGATAGATTAAGGAATTGTTCTTTCGCCGCCATTTTATATGGAACTAATCATGGGAGCTTTCCGAGTTTTGGCACAAAGCTCGGTTTGTGCATTATCTTGAACACGTCAGACGTCAATATTGCCAATTCGGAAGGCAGATTATGCAAAAGGTGAACTTGTTTTCTTAATTTTCATTAATTTTGTTTTAACAACTTTGGCGGGAATTCCAACTCGTTAAGAATTGACATGCTGCAGCTGTTAGATTTCAGAAACTGTCCATGTGTCGACACTTGTGAGATTACTAATGCAAATTATTGTCGAAGAAGGTTTGCACAATCTTTAAATGATGTCACTATACAAGTAGGAGAGGTCAGTGGCGGTATTCCCATTTTAACACTGGAATTTATTGACGTGCTTGGACAATGCTTCGGGATTCACAACAATTTTTATTAGACTAATTTGGTAATGTTTTTTTATTATTTCGATCAAAACAGGCATAGTTATTTCGTAATATGGTGTAGTTGCACCAATTTGGTCGTGGCATATCGTCCAAGTACTTGTACTAGGCCTTGCCACGCATACACATTTATTTTCATGTACTGCTTCAAACATGTTTTTGGACGCTGCTTGTTGCACATTATTCGCAAGCCTGATGACAAATCAGTTATGATATAGAGTTGGTTGTAAGCATTTTCCGATATTTCCTCAGCTTATGCGAGTTTAAAGAAATCCCATCGATTGGCGGTAATAAGAGCTCGAAGCGAGTCTTAGTTCACAGTTGTATATGCTAAGAGGCACTTACGTTTATCATGCAAGTCAAAAGAGCAAAACAGCGTATCTGGGACATCTAGCTCAGGGGAGCAAAGTATAGTGCCGTTGATGATTTCATTTAAGTAGAGGAGGACACCGCCACCTTTCGTCGCTCGATCTTTTTTGTAAATCATCATGTGTGGGATTTCAAGTTCAGAGTCGTGTATGGAATTACTCAACCAGGATACTCTCACTGCAACCAAATCCCAAGAAGTATAAAAGTTAAACAAATCGTATCATCATACTTCAATTAATGCGGTTCGAATGAGTAGTAATACTTATTTCCATGTATGAGATGGCGTGGGACATGTAGGTGGGGCATGCAGATTTTATGAGTATCTGAATTACGTGTGTATGACCGAGACACTGATGAGTTTCAGTACACTCGGGCCAATAGAGTTTTATTTAAGATAAAATTTCCCTAAGTTTAAGCGCTGGGGATATGATCACCACAATGCATTTCTACCTTTTTCTTTTCTCGGTGATGAAACAATTTATGACGGCCAACTGTTCCAGAGAAACTATACGCGAACTGATTAAAAGTACCGACGACATTTAATGCGGAAAAGTGTTGTTTAGCGGTTGCGATTTTGACTGCCCGTCTGGAAACTTAAATCAATTAGAACAGGGTTCTGTGTCGGTGGGAAGCCATGCGGATTATCTTTTTGGTCAGAATTAGGTCACCTCGGATTCGTCTGCGCTCGAGAGAGCTCAATCCGAGTCCAGGCAGTCGTTGTTCAAATGGGTAGGGTATACAATACGGTTACCATATTAGGTGACTAATAATAAATGTTGCCACAACTTGCACTATATGGTCCACCAATGGTGGTGGAAAACAAAAAATTCGTCTGAGTAAGCCGAGTATGCTTCAAGCACGTTTATAGAGGGCTTCGCACTGTAGACTGTTTTTCAAACTTGCACATACGCAGATAGCAAGATTTTTCTTTGATGTTCTCCAATGAAGCGTTTGACCGCCATGTATGTATAAGAACGGAAACGGTTTTCCAAACTGGAACATTTTGCTCTTGCGAAAAATAAATGGCAGTTTGTTTTGAATCGACCACCGGTGTCGCTAATTCAAGTCTGCTTGTAAAATTAGGCAATCCCCAACAGAGTCAAACTTGCTCCAGTTTTACATCAACAGCGAAAAGAACGAGGTGACACCATACCAATTGCGGTCGTGCAATTTTAATTATTATGAACTTACCTGTGCTGGATGTTCATATTTTTGAAGAAAGATGTCCTTCTCTTTTTGCAGAAATTCATAAACTGAAACGGAATATACGGATTGCAATTAAAATTCGGTGCAACTGTATGAAATATCTGCAACCGTACGTAAACCTGAATTTAAGACAAGTGTGAAATACCGGATAAATATTTGATTTTATTAAACTTGGTGGGATTGCAAATCGTGGACAGTTCGCATCGAAAATGGAAGTTATTAAATCCGTACTGTTTATACTGTGCTCATTTAGTGCTATTACTATGCTCCTCATTTTAGGGTGCTATGTATATGAATCCCAACGCCACAGAGCACTGCAAGACAAATCTCAAAAAGGTGGTTTTCGTTGGACCAAAATGTAACAATTGGCCAGATATGCGCCACCTGCGACTTGTTGAAATTAAATTACCCGAGGCAATGAATCCCGGCAACACCTGGGTACTGCGAGAGAACTGGATTAAACACATGAAAGTAAAGTTTGCAATAAATCGGTTATAGCAAGTTTTGGGTAACGTTTCGCTTCTGAACACAGAAGCTTCGTCCGACCAAATACCCTGGATTAAGCACAATTCCCAAATAACCGGATGGAATTCAAACTTCTAGCCTTCATCCGTTAGTTGAACTTCATATCCGCTATCCCGAAACGAAAGCTGTACTCAAAATACACCTTGAAGTATGCCGAGAAATCGATTTTGTTCAAGTACAATTCGTGCCAGCATCCCTGAGTGACGTTCTAGAACCTCCACTCGCTACACTAATGCGTTCGAAATATATATTCTATGGTTACGCCTCAACTTGAAACACAATCCATTGAACACAGCTATCGCCAGCGAATTCGATTCGCATTCTGCCTAAACACACAATTACAAATTACAGTCATCATTTTATTTGAGATGATTCTGAAGTTGTTGTAACATTTTCGTCGTGACGCGTTTTAGAGTTTTAGAATAATCTTTCAGTCTTTGAATCCTATGACGTCAGAAGTTATCTTTGTGATTGCCTTTGGACCACAGATTATAATACAAACGAGGTAACTTTACTTCAAAAGAAATGTAATTCTCACGCAAAACCACCAACCTACCATTTGTTCCGGCGTAGAAAAAGGGAACATTGCGTCATGGAAACCCAGTTCACATTCTTATAAAAATGAATTCGCAAATCTTGAATGCTACCATAAATTCTACGCAGTCCACAGTTTTATCTCATTGAACAACTCCACGGTTAAACTAAATACAAGCAAAATGTTGTGACGTACACCGTAGGAAGCATCTAATAATTAATTTAACGGAATCGCAAATTGCTTCCTTATCTGATCTAGAACGTCACTCAGGGATGCTGGCACGAATTGTAAGTAAACAGAATCAATTTCTCGGCATACCTCAAGGTGTATTTTGAGTAGAGGATTCGTTTCTTGACAGCGCATATTAAGTTCAACGAACGGATGAAGGGTACCGTTTCGAATTCAATCCGGTTATTTGGGAATTGTGCATAATCCAGTTCTCTCACCATATCCAGGTGTTGAATGAGTACATACAATCGCGGAGGATATTCAGTACGACACCCAACCACCTTGTTTGGTGGATATGATCATGGTAAGTAACCTGAGGATATGCACAAAGCGAAGGCCTGTTGCGGATTAAAAGTTGTGTAGTATGTTACCAGTGTCGACTTAACCGGCTCCCAAATATGACGTTTATTGATGTATCAATTAGAACGAAATAATTCTCATCAAAATTTTACACTTCGTATGTCGTTTGATCCTGAAAATCCACGATTGATGACTTGAGTTATTATATAGGCACCATTTGGCCATGCGTTCTGTTGCGGAAGAATCGTGAAAGTTCAAAGAATTCCTGAATAATTACTTATTGTAATCCTACAAAGAGCATCAACTTAACCCATTATGAAGATTGATATGCATGTGTAAACATTTTCGCACGATACTGTAACAGCACTTCTTGCCCGGTTTCGAATCTCTCTAGTAGAGAAGATGTTTGCTGAATGCTACAATGAATCGATAATACGTCACCTGAATATTGACGAATATGTTTAGCTAGACGTGACATGTCAAATTTGCTCACTTAGAAATTAGTTGGTAAAAGGCGTTTTCGCATGCTCGTGAAACGAATAGATGCTACTACATTACACAACCGTTTAGATTCAACAGAGCAATGGTAGTGTTTCATTTCGTGCTGTAAAATCATTATCAAAATGATAAGTAGAAAAAAGAATCATTGAGGATATTGATTGGTCAAATGCAAGTAGGCTGTCTACTTAAGAGGATAAAAGATCAAGACTTATACCCTTTGTTCTGCTAAGTAACGTTTTCCAGGTTACGGCTCAAAAATTGTTCGTAAATCAATAAGTGATGGCAACCGCGTAAATGAATTTATTCAAATAAGCTAGTTCTTTTTGGTTAATATGGCAGAAGTAAAAGTTTTGTCAACTGGTGATAAAATCGCACTATAACCTAACTGTTTAATGGCTTCGATTCGGTTGCAAATTTATTTTGCTCTACACAAGATGTTTTATCACATAGAATTAAAACGTTTGCGCGGATTTTGTAATCTATCTATCTATCTATCTATCTATCTATCTGTCTATCTATCTATCATCTATCTATCTATCTATCTATCTATCTATCTATCTATCTATCTATCTATCTATCTATCTATCTATCTATCTATATAATATGTTCGTAATTCACAACAAATTTCTAAAACTCCAACCGCACAAATATTAGGATGATAAGTGTCAAGCTGTCGCAATCAGTTTTACTATTATTCGTATGGAATGGGGATAAGGAGTGTTTTGCATTTTAGCTAAATGAACAAAAGTGGTTGTTTTGGGCACATGACCAGCTCAAAACAAGTTTACATGACAGTTGAAGCATAATCTAGGGTTGCGAAATTATGGGAAATGAAGTAGATTGTCAAAAATTCAACATGTTGTTTCAGAGTGTTAAACGTCTGTAACTGGTGAAGTTCAGCTAGCTTCGATACCATTGAAACGAATGGCTAACCACTTGAAGCCGAACCAATTGCAATCGCTATCTCATCGACGATCGCACATTGTATCGTTTTCGCAGTCGAACGGATGTCGGAAAACGTGCGGTTGCTAAAGGATGTTCACTTTATGAGCGGTTCAACTTATTTGATTAGATCGTGTCCTAGCCGTGACGAGAATCTGTTGCGTAATGCTTATCAGATTTCGTGGTTTTAATAAAATTTCCGAGATACATCTACAGGCATAAAGAGAATCATGCGATATACCGTTTACGAAAATGAGTCGCGTTTGTGTTAACATTGCTTTCTGTACGTTGCTTGTATCAAAGATGAGTTTTACTAGAAATCTGATAAAAAACTTTACGTGGCACACACTAAGTGTGATGCAGCGCGAACTATAAATTGAAGTCGATGTTGAATGTTGAAATAGAGATCGATTCCAATACTTTTGCTTCGTCGATGAACATCTTAGCAGCTTCACAAAGATGTTACTTACTTAACACTGGTGAATTGACACAATACACATATTATCCACATATTATGTATTAAACTCAAACACCATGACCGCATTTTACATCGTAATTCTTGCTGAATACCAAGGGGAAGACCTTATTTAGAATGCTATCAGCGTAAGGACTAACGACTCTCTCTCTCTCTTGGACAATGCAGTGTATTTAATTGAACAAAATGCATCCCCAATATTCCAGAAAGCAGTTAATTTTGCTCTGAGCAACCAAAAGTAGATATGCTATCGTAAAGATGCTATTGTAAGGACACCACATTGACGTATTTTGCTGATATGTAACCGCTGGAAATTGTAGTGGTCAGGAAATTCGTTCCGATGAAACTGATTTTACAATTTGTCGCAACATCTCTAGCAGCTCGGAAATGCGCTCGCAAACGACTTCACAATGATAGTTGGTATTTAGAATGCACTCTCGAAATCCAAGTTCTGTTTTACGTTGATATAAACCAGAAGATTAATTGCTTGAACTATTCCATACCCATCTTGACACATTTAACCATACCAATTTTGAGTTTGACAAATGTTTTCCCCTGAAAGGTGATGTAAGAGAAACTCCGTCTGAAAATGGATCTGTCACATCAGGCACGCAAAAAGCAGCAATATTGATTTTTTAAACATTAGGTAGATTGGCTAAATAAAATACCAAAAATATGAAATGCGGTGTATGCGGACTTTGTGCGGGGGGCGAAAATAGGAATCATCCCACTCTCGTGTGCGAGTAGTTTAATTCCGTTAGAAATAAGGCACTTGAGTTGGGACAACAAATTAATTGTTGCGAATAATATCCGCATATCGCTCAACACAAACTTCCACTAGAGCGGCATCATCTACCCAAAACCTCAATGACATTTTACACATTTTCGACCAATTTAGAAATCACTAATTGAATCATTAGCATGACCTCAGAATCGTAAAAAAAGACTCACACCAAATCAATTGTTGTTCCAAATCCATCAAACTGGACTTTGTCTCTTCTTTCTCTTCACCCAGATCAATGGTGAACTCAGCGGTGTTTGCTTTCCCGGTAGCGGAATCCTCGGTATCATCGTCAAGCGACAGAACAAACGTTGCCTCAGTGTCCCCGGACATTTCGTATTAACCAGAGCGTGTACAACAAACGGAATTCAGCGCAATTGATCTTTGAGTGGTTCCACAATTACATGACACCTGGATGTGGCTCCCTGATACTCTCGACAGTCCGATTGCACAATGCACAGCAGTTTACGCGCTGGTGGCGCGTGCTGGTCTATCGCGCGCACGCTGGTGCGTGTGTATCACCATGCATGCTGGACAGAACGCACCGTTGATGCTACCACTTCATTCGTGTCCGTGCATCTGTCTGGGACAAAGTGAGAGAAAGTTTCAACCAGTCGGTTGGTTGATGTTGGGATAGCGATGGGAACTTGTTCGTGGTCAACGAACAAACGTTCCGGTTACACAATTTCGTTATCTACGCACGGGCGGACATCCGTAAGTGCGTGAACGTTTGTCGAGTTGTGTTATGGAAGCCGCTATGTCGTAAAATTTTCAACTGATGTTGCAAGATGTGATAAACTTATCTGTGAACTAGAAATGCGTGCGCAATGGTGTGGCCAGATATTTTGTAAAATATTACATGAAAGTTTATTTTAAACAAGATTCACCTATTGCGAAGTTTGAGTTTTTGCATCGAGTAGGCCAATAGGGTTTGTGTTTGCGATCGAATCAAACACAATCACAACAAAAAAGCACAGTTCTTTCATTAGAAATGAAGAACGGTGTAACGGTATAAAGTCAATGTGAATTCGAAACAGAGTCGCAACTGATTAAATGGGCAACGAATTTATTCGTCGTCATGTTGTTCGCTTCAACAATCTTAATATTTTAATTCATAAAAATTGGAAGCTTTTGATCAAAGAAGTATAACCCAGCTGTGTACATTTGCTTTGACGTATGAACTGGATCCTGCAAATTTTCACTGCATTTACGATGGGATCAAGAGAGCCAATGGTCCGAACAAACTTAAATCGGTTCCATTATGTCTGTATCTGGTAGCCCGATTGTCGACAAAACTCAGCAAATGGAAAGATGGGTAGAGCACTTCTCTTTTTTCTAATCCAGGGAGAGCACGGTTTTAACGCATGTTGTTGAGCAGTCGTAACCATTGAACTTCTAGATACTTCCCCTAATCTTAATGAGCATAAGAGGGCAATCGACCGCTTGGCGAATGGGAAGGCCACTGGTGACGAAGGAATTCCACTAGAGCTCAATAAATGATGTAGAGCAGCATTGTTACAACCTGTTCACCATTTGCTTCTTCAGTACTGGCAGGAGGAGTGTGTCCCACAAGAGATGCGAGACACAAAGATCATCACGCTATTTAAGAATAAGGGAGATATAGGTGACTAACAATTAAAGAGAAATATCCATTCCGAATTTCGTAGGGAAATTGTTTGCTAACTACTTACAGATTCGGCTACAAGTTATAATGATAGAGTTTACTCCGAAACACCATGTGGTTTCCGCATGGGAAGCTCAGCCGTTGACATGATCTTCTCTTTGAAACAAGTTTTACAAAAGTGCTGGGAACAGCATGTGCCACTATACGCTGCTTTTATTGATTTACGAAGGCATTCGACTACGTCATCAGGGAGGGTCTTTTCAAAATTCTTGATCTGATAGGCTGCCCCCAAGGCTGCTCAAACTCGCTATTTCGTTCCACTCAGGTATGAAAGACTCAGTCCATTTTAACGGTCGCAGTTCAGAAGCCTTTGAAATTCGCCGAGGTGTCAAACAAAGGTGTGTTCTTGCCTCCACGCTGTTCAGCATTTTCTTTTCTCTGCTTTGACGCACGCTTTTAAAACGAGGATAGAAGGTATTTACATACGCACGCGAAGTGTTGATAAGCTTTTCAACCTGAACCGGTTGAGAGCACAAACCAAAGTACGGAATGTGATAATCCGTGACCTGTTGTTTGCCGACGATGCAGCCTTTATTGCTCACTCCTAAAAGAACCTACAGTCGCTAATGGACTGTTTTTCGTCAGCATGCAAAGACTTTGGGCAAACAAACAGCATGAGCAAGACCAAAGTCCTTGGTCAATGGATTGTATCGCCTCCAATCATCACTGTTAGAAACTGTCAGCATGAACCAGTACATCATTTCAATATCTTGGTTCAACCATTACGGATAACCTCTCGCTAGACAAGGAGATTGATAAGCGGATTGGCAGAGCAGCTGTCATTTTGTCGCGATTGAACTCTCGTGTTTGGGGTAAACATAAGTTGACTGTAAAGACAAAGATGTTGGTGCGTACTAAATGCTTCACTGTACGGCAGTGAAACCTGGACCACCCACGCAAGACACGAACGGAAGCAGAATGATTTCCATCTACGATGCATCCGTCGTATCCTGAACATATCGTGGATGGACAAAGTGATTAATGCTGAAGTGCTTTCAAAAGCGGTCTACGGAGCATGTTCACCCTACTACGACAGCGCCGCCTGCGGTGGCTTGGCCACTTCTACAGAATGGAAAATGGTCGTATTCTTAAAGATCTAATCTATGGTGAGTTGTAATCAGGAAGTCAACCATTGGACAGACCTCACTTGCGGTACCAAGACGTTTGCAAAAAAGATATGAAAGCTCTTTGCATTGACCCTGCGAGTTGGGAAGAACGTTCTCTTGACGCTCACATTGGAGGCATTGGTTAAAGCGTCGTCTGCAAGCTAGGGAGTAGCAGATACAGCTCTTGGTTGCTGAACGCAGATCATGCCGCCGGCATGCAACTGACGCTCAACAACCGCGTTCTGCCTAACATTGAAAGCGCTACGGGGGAGAATGGTCCTACCGAATGGGACTCTTTAGCCATTCGAAAAGCTGTGGAACGTGAAAAAATCATGTGATTTGGATGAACATCCATGGTCGACATCAACCCAAGAAGGCCAACAACAAACAAGATGAACTCAAGTAAACAACAACACCTTTACCATCTGGAAAATATAACGAGAAATTGTCTATTCAAGGTAATTCAAGGTTTATAATAGTCTAAAAAGCAACACGCTTAACAACAACCATAGAATTGTAAACTTTGAAATGTAAGTGTATAAACAATATAAGGAATTAGATTAAGCAGTATAAGTGTTCGGTAAACGAATCAACCAATAAAAATTCGTCTAATTTCGTTTTACAGTACATGCAAGCTCGTAGAGTGAGCAACGGTTGAAGGCAAATTTTTCGCGATTCGCCATATTTCGTTTAGTAAGGAAACCAAAATCTTTTGGTGAATATCTTTCACCAGTCTTCTGACGAGACCATTGCGTCGCTAATAACCGTAAAATGCATTCGCCTCAACTGTCTTCCAACTAGATTTTGTCCCTTAATCTGATGTTAGGAAACGTCTTTTCTGTAGGTTCATAAGCTTTGTATAATTTGCATATCAAAGTAGCTTGGAAAATGTCATCGGTTAGCAAAAAAGATTTGTAAATGCCGTTTCCTTCTCATCGGGAGCTGTTCCTGGTCAACGGATTAGTTCGAGTTCATCAGGGGCCACCGATTTAATCGAATACTCAATGAACATCAAAGATCTCATACCGGTTATGTCAGCAACAATCTCGACGGTATACATCCCAGGACGTCTGTATCCCCGTCCGTTGTTGACAATCTGGCATTCATTGTACGGCGAGATTCCATCACAAGGACGAATTTCATGAACACTCACCCCTTCCACCAAAAGGTGCGATGTGAGTCTGAACGCATCAACAATATCACACCGGTACAATTCCCACATGGTTCGGGGACTTCAATTACAAGAGCTTGAATAACTAATGCACACTAAATTGGCACATTTTTCCATTCGCTTAAGCGAGCTCGTCAGGTTTCGTTTTTGGTAAATCTGAAGGGTTATCTATGCCTAATGAACGCAAGAGATACAATCGGACTAGCACGGATAAAGTACTCGAATATACTTCTTGAACGATAAATCGTTCATTGACATTTCACAAGGCGGGCGTAGTTGCATGCCATGCTATCGGTGAAATGCTGTTCCAGCTGATGATGCCAAAGCGAATAAGTTAAGCATTTTGGTTGTCAGTCTGTTTACGCTCATATAGAGGGATTCGGTGAGTTTGGAAATATCGAGTTTTCAAAATATCACAAAAAATCTCAGGGACCTGGCTAAAACCATATTGGCACTATGCTCAGAACTCGTGGGAAGTTAAATTTAAACATGAACCTGAGAGCATTCATGAAACTCCTAAATATTTGTTTGTTTTGCATACTAACACAACTTGCGCCTACCCAAAGTAATCGTCAGTGCCTAGAAGATAACGCATTAGCCATTTACCCTGTCAGTGGGGCTTACACTCATTGTTAAACAAAAATCCCTCTATTCATATGGTGCAATTAAGGTTTGTCAGAACACTAAAGGTCCTTTCTTCCGTTCCCAGTGCTTTAAAGCAACACCACAGCCCCGCAATTTAGCGATCGATATGCATCGATGGATAGTACAAATTCTACCTCTCGATTCAACCAATCAACATCGGTGCGTCAGTCCATCTTAGCTGATGTGATGCGTGTGCAATCTTGGCAGGTTTTGTAACGCAACGTAAATGTATGATAAATTAACGAAATGATAAACAACAGACGAACTTCATGGGAATAAATTGATCGAATTGCGACATTTTGTGAACAGTGTAACATAAATTTTGATAAGACTGATGTTAAATGCGTCCCGTTTGCAGAAAAAAGTAACAATGGCTTCGGTAAATCTTACAAGAACGCTGAGATTAAAAATATAATGGATTTGTTCTTGTGGAACAAACGAACAAATGTCAATTGTTGACTGGCCAGCAGACGCCAATGAAAACTGTTAGACAGGCAGTGGCGTCAATACCACTCGTTTGAGAAACTTACGAACGCAAAGTCGATGTTTATTGCTGTGAGAAGAATCAAAGAATAGCTATACGCAGATAGGACATCGGAACGCATTGAATACGTGTACTGTCTTAGGATACATGAGCACAGTATTCGTTGGATCTTGGTCATATGATGAAGTATAGCACATTCGCACAAACGAACTATCGATCAAACATCAATCAAGATCGATCGTAAGTGCATATGTGATTATCGATCACGGTACATCCCTTGTGTTATTCATTCATTCACGAATTCAGTTACGGTTGTATTATGTCGAACCCAAGGGTGGGCCAGTAGTAGCACATCACAGATCTAACAATCCCAATGTTGTTGGCCTCCCTCGGTCGATATTAACCATGGAGCGCATGATGGTTAAATGCTTCACAGCATTTCGAGTAACTAAACAGTCCGATTTAGGAGGAACAATCTCTCCCGCAGCGGTAGACATTACTCTGTCGACCGTTTTCAGTTGCATGCTGATCTATGGTCAGCAACCGGGAGCATTATCTGGTCTTTCCTAGCTTACAGATGACGATTTACAGTGCCTCCGAAGTGAGCGGTCAAGAACAAGTTCTAACTAACTCGTAGGTTGAAAGTCAAGAGTTTTCATACCGTAACAGCAGTCTGTCCAATGGTTGACTTCCAGATTTGATCTGACCATATAGTAGATCTTTTGGAAAAATCAACATTATCCATTCTGTACACATGACCCTGATAGCGTAGGCAGTGGTGTCGTAGTTGGATGAACATGCTCCGTAGACCAATTTTATTTTGTCCATCCATGAGATGTTCAAGATACGGCAGATGCACCATGAATGGAATCATTCAGCTTCCGTTCGCGTCTTGCCTAGATGGTCCAGGTTACACTGCCGTACATTAAAACACTTAGTACGCGCGCGCTGTACACCATGAGTTTTGCCTTCACAGTTAACTTGCTGTTACTCCAGACACGAGAGTCCAAACAGGGCAAGATAACAGGTGGTTTGCAGGTCCGCTTATCAATCTCCGTGTCTTGCGAGAGGTTGAATCAAGATATTTGAAATGATGTAGTGTTTCTAGATGACGGTTTACAACTTGATAATAGAAGGCGATACAGTCCATTAGCCAAGGGCTTTGGTCTTGCTAATGCACATAGCCTGCCAGAATGACTTTGCATGCTAAAGAAAAAATTCATTGGCGACTCGGGTTGAGTGAGCGATAATGGCTGCATCATAGACAAATAATAGACCACGGATTAGCAAATCACGTAACTTGGTGTGTGGTTTCAGCATGCCATCACTTCGCATGCGTAGGTAAATACCTTCTGTTCACGTGCTTTAGAAGCAGAGCAAAAAACTGCGTCTAAAAGAGATTCCTCAGATGTTGCAGTCGCCTCTGTCACCCTTATTCTTAAATAGCGTGATGATCTTGGTGTCTCGCATCTTGTTGTTGGATAAACACCTCTTGCTAACAGTGAAGAGGCAAACGCTGAACTGGCTGTAATAAAGCTGTTATACAGCACTTGATGAGATCAGGTGGAATTTCGTCGTCACTAGGGCTCTGTCCTCTTGTTAAGGGGTCGAAGGTGATCAAGAATGGGGGTAGTATCTAGTTGTTGAATGCTTGGTAAACGGTCCGCATTTTCAAATACCAGGTAAAACCGTGCTCTCCCAAGGGTCATCATCATCATCCCTAGGGTAAAGAGTACAAGCCCTCGACAAATCTTTCCATTGGCTGAGTTTTGTCGACAATCGGGTTATCAAATACATCCCATATGACTGATATTGGCCAACCCTAGCGGTGTCATTGATAGAAATTGAGCAAATACAATAACCACGGTGACAAAATGAATCGGTCCTGGTCATCGGAATCAAGAGAACACAACTGATTTCTATTGGAAGTACAACGCTACACACGAGCGGTACCGCAGCGAAGCATGTGTTGTCAGCATTGCTAGGCCACGACAGAATACACTTCTTGCTATTGTGGAGGTGCATTAGCGATGAGTCCTAATCACGAGCTTCCGAAAGAAATGCAGAACACCACCCACACAAGAAACGCCGGAAAAGACTGACGACGAACCGATAATAAAACAGGTTTCAGAACGACAATAATTTCGGAAGCATGAAGAGAGATGGACATCAGCCACTATCGAACAAAGATCGGTCGAAGAAGCTATACGTGGCGAGGGCTTGAAACCAACCGGTTAACACAAAATCGATTGATAAACTAGATCGAAGTGACAACAGAGACAGGCATGTTTCAGGACAGAGTTGTGGTTGTCTCGATGGCTTAAAAAGGATAGGCTGGTTTTCTGCTATTTGTCTTGCGCGTGATAAACGCGTTTGACCGCCGGTCGGCATTACCTTGATTGGTGTCTGGGCAACCTGACAGTATCTAAGCCCACGTGCGGTCTCTGACTGTGCGGCACTTTGCCTGGATCAGGCTTGCGCTTTCATACCATACCTTGATTGGTGAGTGAACGCGAATAGCGTTAGAACGCTTGACCCCAGGGACGAATCAGAACAGAATCGCGAGAAGGGAGGCGTGGTTCATGTTTGCGCGAGTGACATCAAGCCTGTGCTAACAACGTGATAGATTTTAGAAAAGGAAACGCGAGTTCACCTCGATTGGCGTGGCGTAATCACATCCAGTTTCCACTCACAGCAATAACACGTCGCCCATGTATTTGTACTTTTGTGCGACTATCTCCTCCTGGAGGATGAAGAGTCTTGGGTGCAAAGCGGCGTCCCAGTACCACTCGGACTAACACCTATCACAAGCCTCGCTATATTTGAAAAGTTTGTTTACGGAAACCAATCCCCATATTCCCAAGATAGCTCAGCGCAAAAAAGATAACGGTGGAAACTTGTATTGGAAGAAGGTGTATCAAAACTGTTGACAAAACAAGAGAAAAAATCACAAAAATTGCTTGGAATACGATCGCTGTTTCTTAGAAGAATCAAATCAAACAGATTACAGTTTGAATGCTGAAATACTGACGTGTTCTCCGGGTAGATAAGCCACCTTCTCCAACAGTTGAAGCTTTCTATTCATTGCACCGTCCGATTCGACTTCGTACAGCACCGCCAAATTATAAACCAGCGATTCGTGTAACATAAGACGTCGTTGAATGTCAGATTGATTTGAGCAATGGGTTTCTCCCGACAGGCCGCCGGATGTGAGTGTTTCTAGGATGTGCATCGCAGCGGATAGATGGCCAACGTAAAGGGAACAAACGACCATGTTGTTCGCTGCCTGAAAAGCATATCATCAAACCCATTGAATACAGTTCACACGGCGATTAAACCGACAAAAGGGAATGAAGCACAATGCCAATGTGTGAGGTATGTTATGATATGAAAGCACAAGTCTTATCAAGGCAAAGTGGCGTACAGTCAGAGACTACACGTGGGCTAACATACTGTCAGGTTGCCCAGGTCTAGACAGATATGAGAGACAAAATAGAATAGAAATGGTATTGAGACTCCAGCCTGTTTCAGCATGCAGCTGGACAATAAATTTAGCACGGTAGGTGAGGAGTGGAAATCGATTTGACACAAACACAAATAGAAAACCAGTTAGACAAAATGAACAAGCGAACCACGACTGGTAGAACGCGGGACCGTGAATGACAAGTTTGCGAACGCATGATTCAGAGTGATAGCAAATGCACTAGAATCACGATTCTCTTTGCGCTCGATGGACATCCTCCATGGTTACTGCGATACATCCAATTGAAGTAAACCGGTTTTCAGACAACGGCCTACTATTTTCGCCCCCCTTTCTATACCGTACAGCTAGCAAAGCGGTACATGGGAATACGCTGAAGTCTCGCTGGTATTTCTATTTTCATTCTCATATTTTTATTATTTATTTCTCTTATCTGTCTAGGCCTGGGCAACCTGACCGTAATATCGCCCACGTGCAGTCTCTCACTGTGCGGCACTTTGCCTGGATCAGGCTTTCATACCATATCATACCATCTGTCTAGAACTGGGCAACTGGGTAGTAGTTATGCTCACGTACAATCTCTGACTGTGCGGCATTTTGTGATTTCATACATACATACATAGACATTACGAATCCTGGTTATGCTTGTTTTTCGAATCAGGCGATTAACTGACACGGGTCGCATCAACCCAAATATGCATTAAATCATAAAATGAAAGCACATTCGGATAACGGTGAAAATTCAAAAAAATATCGTAAAAATTAAAGCCATATAAACTGAACCAATATTTCGGGTAACACGTTTCAACTGAAATGGGCCAACTCGATGAAAACTGTGAATACAGTTTCGGCAAACAGTTTAATCTCCGCTTGTTCAATGCTAGAAGCGGCTTTCCGTTTATACCCAGAGAGGGTTTCATGAACCGGAATATGTAGATCAGTTAAAGCATGAATATACTTGTAGCGTCTGTGAACCTATCGTGTTTTATCCGATAATTTGTTTGCACTACGATAGACTAGGCTGAGTAATCGGACCTCGTGGCAAAAGCTGCAAAGTAAATGGGTGGCAAAGTTTCGGACAAGTGCTTCGGTAACGAGCAGATAGAAGTGATTGATATTTATGCCGCCAGTAAAAGTAAATAAATCCTGAAATAAGATCAGTAAAGTAAGGTAAAAGGTAAGTAAATAAATCCTTAAGGTCTAGAACCTAATCTTGCTGATGAGGGCAAACATTTCGAAACCAGTAGAGGTTACAAGGTTGTCACAGCCGGGGGTGGTAGTAAGAATGAGCCCCTACTATCTACAGAATGCTTCCAGGTGGAGTGTATCTCAAATGGCCTCTGACAACCAAGTCCAGGACCTGAGCTGCATGAGCGGCTTACACAAGCCCGACGGAACTGCTCGTACTGACAGGAGAAGGGGCGAAGGTGGGTGACTGGCACCTTAAAACCAGTTTGCTCCTGGTAGATGGAGCTCGTCAGCCACTGGCAGTCCATCTAGGGGAAGGAAAACTCTGACTCCAAACCCAACCTGCCTTGTGAGGTTACCCGACTGCGAGAAAGGCTTCGGGAGAAATCCCCGAGGAAAAATCCGGAGAGAAGCCCAGTAGGTAGATAACTGGCGCACAGCGCGTTTATCTGCCAGCTCCCTGCTGTCTTGTAGGTTGCACTTGGTTGTGCAGAGGCTAGAGTGGTGTACTGGAACAAACGCCAAGTGGTGCTGAGGACATCACTTGTTTACTATGCCCAAGAAACTTCATAAAAATGTCTAAATATATCTCCCAGCTCTCTGCTACGGTGTTCTTGACAATGCGAGCAAGCCGCACACAAAAAATACGCCATAGTCTACTCAAGGGAAATAAGGCATCCGAGTGTTGCGCTCGAAATTCGAACAAGACGGAGTGCATCACCGTTTCGCAGCCAAAGGAACTGGCCGTAATATAAATAAAGAGTAGCGCACGGATGTGAAATCGTGCAGTGCGGCTAACACCGTGCTAAATTGATTGGCAG